>CM069135.1:94598449-94851257 GCA_035221665.1 Okamejei kenojei
AAATACAACAACAGGGGGGGGGAGGGGGGGGAGGGTGTGAGGAGGAGGGGGGGTGTGATGTTTCGTTAAGTGAAGGGGGGAGGGGGGGAGGGGCATAGTGACTAAAAACACCTAAATTATTAAGGCGGAAAATGTAGATGTCTCAGGTCTAGGACTCTTCATCGGGACTGGTCCCCCCCTGCTGCAGATTCTCAAACCGAAATGTCACAACAATTCCTTCCCTCTCCACAGTTCATGTTATACAAGATCAGAATTAAGCCTTTCGACTCTACTCAAGTCTACTCAAATCAAGTCTACTCTGTCATTCAATCATTGCTGATCTATCTTTCCCTCTCAAGCCCATTCTCCTCCCCATAACCCTGACACCCATACTAATCAAGAATCTGTCAATCGCCGCCTTAAATAATATCAATTGACGGCCTCCACAGCCGTCTGTGGCAAAGAATTCCACAGATTCACCACCTGCTGAATAAAGAAATACTTCCTCATCTCCTTTCTAAAACCCCTGTCTCACTGTGCGAGTTGGCCCACGAGTGACCCCGAGTTTTCACTCGTGGTGATCACGTAGCGGGAACGTCGGAACTCGCGCGTTCAACTTGTCACACTCAGTGGCTGCTAACGGCAAGGTAATCGGGGAAACTTTGTTAACTCGTGAAAAAAAATCAAAACATGTTTGATTTTTTCTCACGAGTCAAATTAAACTGGTTCAAGTTAAAATATGGAAACATTTAACTTGTTGCTAGTAACGTAAATGGCCGTGCGTTTACCATAGTGTCTCGTGAGTCTTACGTGGGAAACTTTTTTTTTAATCTGAAGGGACTGAACCAAAGTAAGTATAAATATGTTATACATATTTTTTTACATTATTATATAGTTCATTCCAACCCCGAAGCAATTGAAGGCAAGTTTCTTGGGGCCGTGGTAATTTAACGAGTGTCTTTCTTTTAAAAGTGAAGCTTGTTTAATTGTTTACGCTTCCTGTGTTTCCGTGTTGGGATAGTGGCGCTGTACAATGCTTTCGATTATACTGCCCCACCCCCTTCCACAGAAAAATGCCTAAATTTTTCTTTGTGCCCGCTCTCCTGGGAGCAATCCAAACCAGGAGGAACAATAACCCTCAGAGGCTTCGCGTTCCCTTGCTCCTATATAAGGAGGGATACACAAAAAGCTGGAGAACTCAGCGGTGCAGCAGCATCTAAGGAGCGAAGAGAAGGCCCGACGTTTTCGGGTCGAGACCCTTCTTCCAAATAAAAGAAGAAGTGTCTCGACCCGAAACGTCGCCTATCTCCTTCGTCACCTTATGCTGCTGCACCGCTGAGTTTCTCCACTTTATTTTGTGTACCCTCGATTCTCCCAGCATCATGCAGTTTCCTTCATTAATCCTATATATGGACCTCGCTCCATCGCAACTGTATGAACGCCCGATCAACCCAGACATCGGCCAACACAGAGGCCTGAATACTGAAAACAAAGTTCAACTTGTACAGGACCTCATCATCATCCTTCCGACAACACCTTAACCACGGCCAACCACACTTTCAACAGAAAACTAATATTAAAAGAATATATTATGGACATTTTTTTTGATTGTCCCTGAAGAAGGTCCCGTGCAGAAACGCCACATACGTGTGTGTGGGTGTGTGTGTGGGCGTGTTGTGGCTGTGTGTGTGTCTCTGTGGTGTGAGTGTGTGTTTGTGGTGTGTGTCTGTGTGTGTGTGTGTGTTGTGTTTGAGTGTGTGTATCTGTGTGCGTGTCTGCCTGTCGGGTCCCGCGGCCGCTCCAAAGTCCCCGAGCTGCTTCCTCTGAATGGCTTACTGTACGGCAGCCTGCTGTCTGTGTGTAAACTCTCTCTCTAAGTGTGTGGTGTGTGTGGTGTGTGTGTGTTGTGTCCTCTCTCCCACTCTGTCTAAATCTGTTTGTAACTGTGAGTGTGTCTGCTGTCCGGGTCCCGGCGCCGCTCAAAGTCACCCGAGCTGCTTCCTTCTCTGAAGTGGCGGCCAGTCCTGCTGTCTGTGTGGGTACACAAAAAGCTGAGAAACTCAGCGGTGCAGCAGCAACTAAGGAGCGAAGGAGATAGGCGACGTTTCGGGTCGAGACCCTCTTCAGACTCCTATGGCAGTCTGAAGAAGGTCTCGACCCGAAACGCCCTATCGCCTTCGCTCCTTAGATGATGCTGCACCCGCTGAGTTTTCTCTAAAAACAGCTTTTTGTGGTAACCCTCGATTTCTCCAGCTTCTGCAGTTCTTCATTAAACTCTTTTGCTTTGTGTATCTGAGTGTGTGTGTGTGTCGTGTGTGTGTGTGTGTCTCTTTCTGTCTGTGTGTATCTGTGTGTGTGTCTGCTGTCGGGTCCCGGCGGCCGCTCAAAGTCACCCGGAGCTGCTTCCTTCCTCTGAAGTGTGGCTGGCCAGTCCTGCTGTCTGTGTGTATCTGTGGCGTGTGTGTGTCTCTCTCTCCCGCTCTGTCTATCTGTGTGTGTGTCTGCTTGTCGGTCCCGGCGGCCGCTCAAAGTCCCCCGAGCTGCTTCCTTCTCTGTAGTGGTTTGGCCAGCTGCCTGTCTGTGTGTATCTGTGTGTGTGTGTTGTGTGTATGTGTGTGTGTGTCTCTCTCTCTCTCCCTCTCTGTCTATCCTGTTTGTAGCTGTGTTGTGTCTGCTGTCGGGTATCCGGCGGCCCTCAAGTCACCCGAGCTGCTTCCTTCCTCTGAAGTGCGGCCAGTCCTGCTGTCTGGTGTGTATCTCTCTCTCTCTCTCTGTGTGTGTGTTTGTGTGTGTGTGTGTGTCTGCTGACGGGTCCCCCGCGGCCGCTCAATGCAGTCACCCCCCCCCGAAAAGGCTGCTTCCTTTTTAAAAATTATTTAAAATAGAGAACCAATTAAAAAAAAAAAGTATTTAAAAACATTAAGACAACAAGAATGCTTGTTACTGGAAGGATGCGCATTTTTCCCATGAGGTCATATCAATAGATGCCGGGCCGCGCTGAAATAACTCAAAACCACAGTAATGGAGATGTATTTTAAACATTGTTGCTTTATGTAAAACATACATTCATTCACGGTTGGCCTCAAGAGTAACGTGAAGGAACTGTAACTCCGGGAGAGGAACTTGGAACATCGCAGAATGACATACCGTGGGAACTCGGTTACACACTTGATCCATCAACCTGAATTCTACAGCACAGCACGAGTCTGTCACTCGGGGTACCTCGTGGCAACTCGCACAGTGAGACAGGCCATAAAGGTATTCTTTTTATTCAGAATCTTTGGTCTAGACTCTCGCACTATGTGGAAAAAGCCCTCCACATCCACTCTAACCATGCATATCCATGCTCAGATTTGCTGCTTTAACCAATACATTGAACAATAGCGGTTTATCTGCAGACAATCATCTTCTGATCAATTTCTGACACAATCCGAAGTTTAGGAGAAGTGATGCCTGATAATGAACGTCCCCCCCGCTCTTGTAATCGATGACCATTCTTAGGGCAAGTGGAGGTTCCAGCAAAAGCACATCCTCCTGAAATCCCCCCAAACTTTCTTGGAGTCCTTAGGTCAAAATTAGGATGAATGTTTTTTAATAAACCAAAGTCTACTTTAATTTAGTTAGTTTAGTTTATGAGATACAGCGCGAAACAGGCCCTTCGGCCCACCAGGTACGCGCCGACCAGCGATCCCCGCACATTAACAAGATCCTACACCCACTAGGGACAATTTTTATATACACCAAGTCAATTAACCTACAAACCTGTACATCTTTGGAGTGTGGAAGGAAACTGAAGATTTCGTAGAAAACCCACGCAGGTCACGGGGAGAACGTACAAACTCCGAACGGACAGCACCAGTAACTCGGAACAAATCCTACGGCATAATCAACTCTACCGCTACGCCACTGTGCTTGGATTTAAAAGAATGATCTTAAACGATTCCAGTGATTTGCTTCGAACAGCCATTTATCATGGGTTGGAGGCAGCAGAGGAATGTTACCGAAATAAGTTACACATTATGGGTCGTTTTTGAGGCAGTAATTTCTAGGCTTTCAGGTGACACTTGATTTCATAAGATGGGCCAGAGACCAGAGCAATGTGCAATTCTAGTCTGTGTAAATTAAGTATCAGGTATTAGGTATTACGGCATAATTCAGACAGTGGATTGAATATATCAATTTAGAATCATAGAGATTGGAAACAGGCCCTTTGGCCCAATTGCCCACACTAACCAACATGCTCCAACAAAACTAATCCCACCTGCCTCCTATATCCCTCTAAAACTACCCTATTCATGTATCTATCTAAATGTTACAATGGTCCCTGCCTTAACTACCTCCTCCGGCAACTTTTCATACACCAACCACTCTTTGTGTAAAAAAGTTACTCGTCAGGTTCCCCAATAAAATTATTTCCCCCCCTCCCTAAAACCTATGTCTTCTGGTTCTCGATGCACCTCCGCTGGGCAAAATACTCTGTGCGGTTACCTGATCTATTCCTCTCATGATTTTGTACACCTCTATAAGGTCACCCCTCTTACTCCTGCGCTCCAAGGAATAAAGCCCTTCCTCCCAACACGACCTCCCAACTTCTATACTCAATACTCTGACTGATGAAGGCCATTGTGTCGAAAGCCTTTTGTCCACCCTATCCACCTGTGACACCACTTTCTAGGAACGATGTACCTGGACTGCTAGATCCCTCTGCTCCACAACATTTCCCAGAGCCCTACCATTCACTGTGTAGGTCCTGTCCATGTTGGACTTCCCGAAATGCAACACCTCGCATTTCCTCCTGAAAACTCTTGGCATGACCTGACTATGCTCGGGTGTGGTACGGAACAAGTTAACTGTTTGATTATTACGGGTGAAGGGAATTATGGGAGGAAGGCAGGAGAATAGAGTTGAGAGGGAAAGATAGATCGGCTATGAATGAATGGTAGAGACTTGATGGGACTAATTCTGCTCCTATAACTTATGAACTCAATTCCATTAACCATTCCTCAGCCCAACTGATCATGATCCTGCTGTAATGTTTGACAACCATCTTCACTATCTAACAAACATCCACTTCAGTGTCAACTGCAAGCGTTCTAATCATGCCATGTCTGTTCTCATCCAAACCATTGATATAGATGCCAAACAGCAATGACCCCAGCACTGAATCCTGAGGCACACCACTAGTCAGAGGCCTCCAGTCCGAGAAGCAACCTTCCACCATCACCCTCTGCTTCCTTCCATGAAGCCAATTTTCTTTCCATTCAGCTACCTCTCCTTGGATCCCATGCGATCTAACCTTCCAGAGCAGCCAACCATGCAAAACCTTGACAAACTCTTTACATAAATCCATATATACAATATCTACAGCTCTGCCCTCATCGACCTTTTTTGTTCATATCATGATAAAACAATCAGATTCATGAGACACGACCACCTATGTACAAAACAATGCTGACTATCCCGAATCAGCCCTTGTCCATCTAAATGCACGTATAGCTTATCCCTTTGAATATTATCTCGTAACTTTCCAACCACAATGAACTGACTTACAATGAATTTTACTGATTCCCTGAAGAATTCACTGCAGAGAGCCCCGTGCTTACAGTCAGTATGTATGACAGTAAGCCCCGTGCTTACAGTCAGATTGTTAGTCACGGGCATAGGTAGAGAAACTGGGCCTCCTGACCCAGTCATTCAAAAAAGGACGAAACATCTATCATCACTTTCTACCACTATTTCTCCACTTTATTCCCATGCTACGTTAAAAAAAATGTCTCCAGAGAGACATATGGAAATACCCCACTGTGTAAGGTAATTTGCATTTGTGAAGTTTGTTTTTTTCCCCTCTAGTAATGCAGTGTTCACAGACTAGTTCCCCTTTTCTACTTCTGGGATATAGATGTGAACTTTTGCTATTTATTTGATGATAGTTTATTCATCACGGATGAGACTTTACAGAACACCAGCAGCACATAAAACGGCATGGTGGCGAGAAATACAATGATCCGGAGATGGCTGGTGCACAGTTGGGAGGGAGTTGCCCTTGGAGTACTCAAAGTCCTCAGTATTGAATCATACAGCCTCGTGGTGTCTGACTGTACCTGGGCAAAATACCAGCAAATGCTCTTCCTCAGCAGATATTGAGAAGAGCTGGGGAGAGCACTAACACAGCGCCTCAGTTTTTCCTGCTGAATGCAACACCAATCCAGTTTGTCCTCAATGAAGGATGCAAGGAGCAGCAGATACAGGTTTACACATATGAGACACAAAGTGCTGGAGTAACTCAGCGGGTCAGGCATCATCTCTGAAGAACATGGAAAGGTGATATTTCGGGTTGGGTTGGGATCAGTCTGAGGAAGGTTCACCTTTACATGTTGTCCAGAAATGCTGCCTGACCCACTCAATTCCTCCAGCACTTTGCGTCTTATTTTGTTTTCTGCGATATTTGTTTTTTATCAACAATTCTCTTTATAATTTTTCAACCATCAGTGTGCCTTGATCACGGTCATCCATTGGTATGAACTCCCTCCAGTCTTGGAGATCTGTGCTGGGTCACAGCCCGTTGATTCTGGCCAAATAGTGTAATGCTGGGCGGTTGAAATTGTGGGCCTGCCAGTCATGTGCTGACAAGACTGGGTGTGGGTGAAGTTCCTGGATTGGCTGACTCTGGAATTGTGACCAAGCTGCCCTCAGAACAGGGAAGTTGGCTAAACCAACGTTAGACCAGTGGAAGATCCAATCCACATCAGAAACAGTTAGGCCAGACATGCACACTCAGCCCACAGGCTGGTGAGACCATGAAAGAACTGTTTTAGACACAAGAAACTGCAGATGCTGGAATCTTTAGCAAAAAACAAATTACTGGAGAAATTCAGGCAGCATCAGCACATGGCAATGGACAGACGACATTTCAGGTCGGAAACCTTCTTTGGACTGTCTGCCTGACCTCCTGAGTTCCTAGAGCATGTGTAGCAGGGAAGTGCAGATGCTGTTTTACACCAAAGATAGACACAAAATGCTGGAGTAACTCAGCGGGTCAGGGAGCACCTCTGGAGAAAAGGACTAGGTGACATTTCGGGTTGAGAGCCTTCTTCAGACTGGCAGGGACTCGAAGCGTCGCCTATTCCAGAGATGCTGCCTGACCCGCTGAGTTACTCCAGCATTTTGTGTCTAACTTCGAGTTCCTACAGCAGTTTGTTTTTTTGTTTATGGGAGAATAGGTATTACTGACCACATGCGGGCCCATTATTCAGTGACTGAATATTCAGCATGAGTGTAGGTCCAGAGAAAGACGTGATACCAGTGCTCATTCAGTATCTGTTGCTATTGTACTAAGTAGAGACATGCACTGAATGGAGCCCCGCACGGCCCGATTTTACCTTCTCCCCAAAATCCACAAACCCGACTGCCCTGGCAGACCCATTGTCTCTGCCTGTTCGTGCCACACCGAACACATTTCCACACCTTGACGCCATCCTATCCCCCTTTGTTAAATCCCTCCCCACCTATGTTCAAGACACCTCAGACACTCTCCGTCGGCTCTGTGCATTCCATTCTCCAGGCCCCCATCCTCTCATCTTTACCATGGACGTCCAGTCACTCTACAACCTCCACCGCCACCAGACTGTCTCAAAGCCCACCGTTCTTCCTTGACCAGAGGAGCAAACCATACACCGTCCACTGATAAACCCTCACTCCCGCCTAGCGAGTTGGTTCCTTACACCCAATAACTTTTCATTTGGCTCCTCCCCATTTCCCTCCAAACACAAGACGTCCTATGGGCACATGCACGAGCCGCCAGCACGCCTTGCCTCTTTGTCAGGGGGGGTTTATACGTTTAACAATCCTTGTTCTCGGTCGTACCAGGGCCCCATCCCCGACCTCCGTTACATCGACGACTGCTTTGGTGTGTCACCTCCTGCAAACCCACACACAACTGACAGACTTCATCAAATTTTCACCACCAACTTCCATCCGGCACTCAAATACACTTGGACCATTTTCCGACATTTCCCTACCATTCCTTGACCTCACCATCTCTATTGCAGGTGATCGGACATCTATTGCTCCTGACGACATCCACTACAAACCAACTGACTCCCACAGCTACCTGGACTGCTCTTCGTCCCCACCCTGCTTCCTGTAAGGACTATCCCTATTCCCAATTCCTCCGTCTACGCCGCATCTGCTCCCAGGATGAGGTGTTCCACACCAGGGTCATCCACAAAATGGCCTCTTCATTCAGAGAACGGGGATTCCCCTCCCCACTATAGATGAGGGCTCGCACCAGGGTCTCCTCCATACCCTGCAAACACTGCCCTCTCTCCCCATTCCCCCACTCGCAAACAGGGCAGAGTTCCCTGGTCCTCACCTTTCACCCCACCATCCGGCCGGCAAATACAACACATAGTCCTCCGTCCAGTTTCGCCACCTCCAACGTGACCCCTCCACCGCCACATCTTCCATCTCCCCCCCCTGTCAGCCTTCCGCAAAACCGCTCCCTCCGCAACTCAATTGACAATTCTTCCCTTCATCCCGCTCTATCCCTTTCCCCGGGCACTTTCCCTTGCAACCGCAAGAAATGCTACACTTGTCCCTTCACCTCCCCCCTCCACTCCTTTCAGGGACCCAAGCAGTCCTTCCAGGTCCGACAGAGTTCACCTGCACCTCCTCCAACCTCATCTAATGCATCCGCTGCTCCAGATGCCAGTTGTTCTATATCGGTGAGACCAAGCGGATGGCTTGGCGATACGTTTCGCCGAACAATCTCCGCTTGGTCTGCAAATAACCAAGCCGATCTCCGGTGGCCTCAGCACTTCAACTCACCCTCCATTCCGTATCCGACCTCTCGGTCCTGGGCCTCCTCCACGGCCAGAGTGAACAACACCGCAAGTTGGTGGAGGGAACAGCACCTCATATTCCGCTTGGGGAGTCTGCATCCTCTGGGCTGAACATTGAATTTTCTCTAATTCTGTTAACCCTTGCTGTCTCCTCCCTTCCCACCTCTCCCTCAGCCCTCGGGCCCTGGCATTCCCTCTCTCTCTATGTCTCTCCCCCACCCTAGTCGCATTAGCTTCTCATTTTCACACCACAAATAGCTTACAATGGCTTGTTCCCTTTATCATCGATACATTTTTGAATATCTTTCATTCATTGTTCTTTATCTCTCCACATCACCGTCTATATCTCTCGTTTCCCTGATCCCTGACCAGTCTGAAGAAGGGTCTCGACCTGAAACGTCGCCTATCTTATTCGCTCCTTAGATGCTGCTGCACCCGCTGAGTTTCTCCAGCATTTTGTGTAACCCTCGATTCTCCAGCATCTGCAGTTCCTTCTTTAACACTGAATGGAGCCTTGGTATCCTGTCTTTACCTTGTTTGGAGGATTACTTTCAAAGCCTTGCCCACATTAATTATCTGTGGAATGATGAACAGTGGTCGCCACCTTGCCATCAAGCTGAGAGAGGCCTCAGGAAGGCCACAGCAAGAGTATAACTACATCCCCTCCTCCACCCCTGACCAGCAAACCGAGTCTGCTTCATGGCCAGTGATAACCCTGCCTGGTTCAACCAACCACAGCTTGTAAAGACCAAAGAGTGCTCCAGCCAAAAGAATGAAGGTGACACCTTCGATAAACAGCAGAGAACTCCAGGAGCCCAGCGCAAATGCCTCTGATCATCCCCGAGTATGATGGGCAGTGATTCGGACTCATACAGATAGTTAAAGAGCCTAATTTAAGTATTGCACAAACTAATGTGTGTGCGTCAGTACATGCGAATAAAGCTGTGTTCGCACCAGGATCCGACATGTGCCCTTTTGTTTGCCTCAAAAGTGTAAAGCACCTGGTTAAAGCACACTTAAAGGGATATTGGGCAAAGTGCTCAGAAAGAGCGGGAGCAACAGTATTAATTGATAACATTTGACTTTTTTCCAAACCACGTACCACTTCAGAATACAACTCCAACCCCCGAAATATCCTCTCCATTCGGATCCAAATCCTGTTCTTTTACAGTAGACTTTTAGACTATAGAGAAACAGCACGGAAATAGGCCCCTTTGGCCCACCGAATCCGCGCTGATCAGCAGTCACCCATACACTAGCACTGTCCTACACATAGGGTTGCCAACCTTCTCACTCCCAAATAAGGGACAAAAGGTAAAAACAAGGGACAAATTCCCGACGGCATAAAGTACTGAAGGCCTTCGTCGAGTCACCGCTGATGGGCTTAACCCACGTCTTTTTTGTTTCCCATTGTTTGTTATAGCTGTACAGTCTTTTCTTTTTTGCAGGTTTATTCACATTTGCACATGCCAACCTGACCGAACAACACCAGACGTTACTGAAACTTTTTGTTTTGGCAGGAATTGGTCAAATATAGCGCACAACTGATGCGCATAAGTGGGCCTGTGATTGGATGACAAGTGAATCACTCATGCGTGGCGTCAACAGCACATGCAACATGCACGCACGCCATTGTATCAGATCTAGGATCTGTCTGTAAGCGTGCCCTCTGGTGATTACAGAGTACAGATGCTCCTCGACGTACGATGCTTCGACTTACGATATTTTGACTTTACAATGGTGCAAAAGCGATACACATTCAGTAGAAACATTACTTCGAATTTTGAATTTTGATCTTTTCGACGAACCAGGCGTACAGCTGATGCACGGACAGTGACAGGACGTCAATCAAGTCACCAAGTCCGGGGCAACTCGTTGACCGACTCGGCCATGGCTGGGTGAAAGATGAGTTGGCCCGGGTGCTGCACTGCACACAATGCTCAGCCGGCAGGCCAGCTGAGGAGTTTTGGCTCGGGCGCCTGACTTTGCGCGCGATGTCGCGCTCAAAGTCCAGCACCCCATCCAACTCATGAACCGATGATCGGCCATGAGAAGGAGGGGTGTTGATGTCGGCAGTAAGCGAATGTCTGAAGGTCAGACAGCTACTGGGCTGCCGACCGATGGGGCCATGGGCGAGGCGCTGCTGCTGCACTCCATGGGCTGCACTACACCAGGACGGGTGAGGCAGGGCCAGACGTGGCGTTCTGATCCGACAGTCCCCTTGACCCGAGTAGTGGCAGTCAAATATGGGACAAGGGCGTTCCCATATGGGACAAACCAATTTATCCCAATATGAAGGATGTCCCGGTTAATATGGGACAGTTGGCAACCCTACCTACACACTGGGGACGTTACAATTTTACTGTAGCCAATTAACCTACAAACCTGTACGTCTTTGGAGTGTGGGAGAAAACTGGAGCACCCCGGAGAAATCCCATGCGCTCAAACTCCATACAGACAGCACCCGCAGTCATGGTCTCTGGCACTGTAAGGCAGCAACTCTTCCGCTGCATCAATAACTTCACAAATAACTTCCTGTTTACTTTTTATCGCCACTCGCCACTCGTGATATTTTTAGCTTCCTTCCATTCTTGCCTCGTTGCTGCAGCTGCCCGTGGTCTTTTTTTCTATAGAGTTCTGGAGCCTGACAGCAACCAAGTTAAAATCTTTAGACAATATTCACACAATAGATTCAGGTCCTTAAGGGTTTTGTTTATAGCAACTGTTTTTATGTTGGGAGGAAGAACAGCTGATCAGAGCGCCGATGAGATGTTAAATGGGCATGAATTTGCTTTCTCACTGCTTTCGTCTGTACCGTTTAAAATAAATGCAGCACAATCCATAGATTGTGTCCCATTGTCCCATAACTCAGCGTGGAAAGTTGGGAAATTCCATGTCCAGGGAACCTGTTTTGCTGCAAGCGATTGATGTTATACACAAAACTGTCCTCCAGTCGCTGCATTGTACTGTTTTAATGGGGGAAGTTGCTCTTGTTTCTGCTGTAAGTAAAGTTGTTTACTATCATCAGTCTCAAGGGTCAAGGGCAGCCGGCTGTGTAATCTACTGCTTGCAATGCGGAAGCCTCCAATATTTTTTTATCAGTCAATGCTCTCAAAATATAATATGCACATATTCTCTTTGCCTTCTAAATACAGCTGGGTTTGTTGACTGGCAATAATGGTTTTAATTGTGTGCTGAACTGCTCTGTAACCTTTCGGTTGATGCAACGATATTTTCTATTATATAGCACTTTTTATATGAGCATCCCAGCCCACTTCACAGGAAAAACTAGGGTGGCTCACTTTAGAGCCAGTGATCACAGGATTAGTCAGAAGGAGGAATTGAAAGGAGCGATGAGAGAGAGGCAGTGGGGCGGAAACATTCATGGAGGGATTTCCAGAGTTTAGGAACATGCGAAGTGAAGGCATGGCAAAAAGTGGCAGGTTTAATCTGGGAACATTTAACAGACATTTGGATAGGTATTTGGATAGGAAAGGGTTTCGAGGGATATGGGCCAATGCAGGCAGGTGGAAATAATGTAGATGGGGCATTTTGGTCGCATGGGCATGTTGGGCCGAAGGACCTTTATCCACGCTGTATGACTCTATGACTCTCTGTGAATGATCAAGATAGATTTAAGGTGGCACGGTGGTGCAGTGGTAGAGTAGTTGCCTTACAGTGCTTGCAGCGCCGTTGACCCGGGTTCAATCCCGAATATGGATGCTGTCTGTATGTTCTCCCTGTGACCTGCGTGGGTTTTCTCCGAGATCTTCGGTTTCCTCCCGCACTGCAAAGACATACAGGTATGTAAGTTAATTGGCTTGGTGTAAGTGTAAATTGTCTCTAGTGTGTGTAAGGTAGTGTTAATGTGCGGGGGTCGATGGTCGATGCGGGCACGGTGGGCCAAAGGGTGTGTATCCGCGCTGTATCTCTAAAACTAAAAATCTAAAAAGAGGCTAGAATCAGAATAGAGCAATATCCTCTCTGACAAAGATTGGATGTTGAAGAATAAGGCAATAAAACATAAGATTAGAATTAGGCCATTCAGCTCATTGATTCTGCTGTTCAATTATGGCTGATCTACTTTTCCCTCTCAAACCCATTCTCCTAACTTCTCCCCATAAACTTTGATGCCCTTCCACAGCTGTTTAAAAGTGATGCAGTTGTTGAGGACATCGAGTTATGGTGGTTGGGTGAGTCTGAGTTGCTCAATTAATGGTGACAAGTTTGAGGAGCAGGTTTGAACACGAGGTTAAAGACAGCACCTGCAAAAGTACTTGTAAGTAAAGGGCAAACCTCATAACTAATGCAATTTGAATTTGAGTATGAGTTTGAGTTCAGTTTATTGTCAAGGGTGTACAGTGAAAAGCTTTTGTTGTGTGCTAACCATACAGCGGAGAGACAATACATGATTACAATCGAGCCCTGCACAGTGTACAGACACAGGATATAGGGAATAACGTGAATAATGCTCAGTGCAAAATAAAGTCCAGTAAAATCCGATCAAAGATAGTCCGCGGATCTCCAATGCCGTAGATACTAGCTCAGGACTGCTCTCTAGTTGTTGATAGGATGGTTCCGTTGGCTGATAACAGCTGGGAAGAAAATGTCCCTGAATCTGGAGATGTACATTTTCACACTTCAACACCCTTTGCCTGACGCGAGATGGAAGAGGGAGTGGCCAGGGTGAAACTTATCCTTGATTATGCTGCTGGCTTTGCCGAGGCAGCATGAGGCATAAATGGAGTCAATGGAATGGAGGTTGGTTTGTGCGATAGCCTGACCTGCGTCCACAATTCTCTGCAATTTCTCGTGGTCTTGGATGGGGCTGTTTCCAAGTCACGCTGTGATGCATTCTGATAAAATCCTCCTAGAAGAGCTAAACAGAGTGCAGCAAACCAAAGTATCAATGGTGTCCACAGACAAGGAAACAATTATATAAGAAAATCATAGAAGGAGGTCTGCATACCATTGACGAGGGAGAGCGTGACAAACAGCTCATTCCAAACAGCATAAACACCAAGGCTGGTAGACGGAAAATAAGTGTCTTTCAAAAGTAAAGATTAAAGACAGTGATATTAATATTGATAGAACTACAGTCTGCCTTTGGAATGTCTGTAAATTTTTTTACAAAAAGAAAGTTTATTCAATTTTAAAAAGTATATACAAAACCTGAACCGTACAGAAACTCTTTTGGCATTCTCAGTGTCTGTTTATACATTAATTAGTGTTACATTTGGTCATGTTCACAAACTATCCTTATGCCAAGCACCCTTGCCACTCACGTGGTCCCCTGGGGTGGAGGCCAAAGAGCAGTTCATCACTTCTTAAGTTAAGGCCAACTGTTTTAGTGTAACAATCACTGTTCACATCCAGTGATGATAGAATGGATCGACTGGCTTACATTCACTGGAATTTAGAAGGATGAGATCTTATAAACACATATAAAATTCTGAAGGGATTGGAGTGGCTAGATGCAGGAAAAATGTTCCCGATGTTGGGGGAGTCCAGAACCACGGTTCACAATTTAAGAATAAGGGGTAGGCCATTTAGGACTGAGATCTTCTTCTTATCAAGTCCACACACAAGATTAGAAGACTTCGCGGCATACAATGGTGTCTGTCCTGCGCTGCTTGTGCGTGGTGGTGAAAAGATTGGTGAAAACAAGGCTGCTACGTGAACGCTCTTTCCTTGACCCCAGGACTGAGATGAGGAAAAATCAATTTTCACCCAGAGTTGTGAATCTGTGGAATTCATTGCCACAGAAGGCAGTGGGGGCCAATTCACTGGATGTATTCAAGGGACACTTGGATGTGGCTCTTGGGGCTAACTGAATCAAGGGATATGGGGAGAAAGCAGGACCAGTGTACGGATTCCGGATGATCCTAGAATATCAGAGAGGCTTCACTCACAAGGGGAAACAGATTCAACACATATGGATATGATGAGAAGGCAGGTACGGGGTACTGAATTTGGATAATCAGCCATGATCATATTGGATAGTGGTGCTGGTTCGAAGGGCTGAATGGCCTACTCCTGCACCTATTTTCTATGATTCTCTGTATGCCATAACCCCCGTTACCTGGAGGCAAGTACAGCGCATGTTACCTAGCTCTTGAGAATGATGGGGCGTGTTGGTCAACGTGGGCGTTGGGCTGAAGGGCCTGTTTCCACGTGGTACAACTCTATGACTCTACGAAAACCTTCTCATTTTGTGGTTCTGATCAATAAAACACAGCAAATGTCCCTTCTCTCACACTTGATTCCTTCTCACCAATCACTGCCTGTTCTTCTCCTCCCAACACAAGGCTACTCTGCACCACCAGTCAGTCACAACACACATGCTAATTCTTGCTGTAAAAACAAAGAACTGCAGATGCTGGTTAATACACAAAAGGACACTAGGAGCTGATTAACTCAACAGGTCAATCAGCATCTATGGAGAATATGGATAAGTGACATATCAGTGAAACATTATCTTTCCATGTTCTCCAGAGATGCTGCCTGTCTTGCTGAGCTACTCCAGTACTTTTATCCTTTTGTTTTTTATTAGATATTCTTTCTCCCTTTGTAGCAGCATAGCTACTGATCTCTTGTTTGTTTAGCTTTATACACATTCCAGCCTCTTTATTTCCATTGACATAGAAAATATAGGATATACTAGATTTCATTCACTTTCATTTTCTTCCTAGAAAATCTAGAAGGCCCACTTTTTTTCATTTTGGGTCAGAACCCTTCTTCAGACTGAAAGAAGAGGGGAGGGAATTGTAGATAAGGGCTGGTGCCATAGAAAGCATTTTATTAGGATGCTTCACAGTTTGGTTTGGGATCAGCTCCATCCAAGACTGCAAAAAATTGCAGCGAATTGTGGATGCAGCCCAGACCATCACACATACCAACGTCCCTTCCATTGACCACATTTACACGTCATGCTACCTTGACAAGGCCAGCAGTATAATCAAGGATGAGTCGCACCCTGGCCACTCCCTCTTCTCCTCTCTCCCATTGGGCAAAGGATATAGATGTGTGGACACCTCCAGATTCAGGGATAGTTTCTTCCAACTGTTATCAGGCAACTGAACCATCCTACCACAACTAGAGAGCAGTGCTGAACTACTATCTATCTCATTGGTGACCCTCGGACTATCTGATCTGACTTTACAGGGTATACTTTGCACTTGCCTCTGGAATTCTCTGCCACAGAAGGTAGTTGAGGCCAGTTCATTGGCTATATTTAAGAGGGAGTTAGATGTGGCCCTTGTGGTTAGAGGGATCAGGGGGCATGGAGAGAAGGCAGGTACGGGATACTGAGTTGGATGATCAGCCATGATCATATTGAATGGCGGTGCAGGCTCGAAGGGCCAAATGGCCTACTCCTGAACCTATTTTCTATGTTTCTAAACGTTATTCCCTTATCATGTAGCTGTGCACTGTAAATGGCTCAATTGTAATCATGTATTGTCTTTCTGCTGACTGGTTAGCATGCACCAAAAGCTTTTCACTGTACATGTACACTTAACAATAAATCAAACACATGACACATACTCGGTACACGTGCAAAAAATCAAACTGAACTGAATTGAGATGACTAAGGAAGGGTGGAGCCCATTATGGCCCATTTACTAAGGAAGGGCAGAACCCATAATTACCTATTTTACCAATCCAATCATATTGTAGTTTTAACAAAAAGCATGGATAATAAAATGGATTTAGCTTACATGACATTTGAATCAGATAAAGCTGTAATTTTGATGTGCTGTGACTTTCATTTGAAAGGTCTCCTCGCCATCCAGCATCAAAGTCTGCACTAGACCCCACAGCAGTACGGTGGAGCAGTGGTAGAGATGCTGACCCGAGCGCCGGAGACCCGAGTTCAATCCCGACTACGGGTGCTGTCTGTACGGAGTTTGTACATTCTCCCCGTGACCATGTGGGTTTTCTCTGAGACCTTCAGTTTCCTCCCACACTCCAAAGAGGTACATGTTTGTAGGTTAATTGGCTTGGTAAGTGTAAAAATTGTCCTTAGTGTGTGTAGGATAGTGTTAATATGCGGGGATCGTTGGTCAGCACAGTCTGGTGGGCCGAAGGGCCTGTTTCCGCGCAGTATCTCTAAACTAGACTAAACTAAACATTTTACTATGCCGCTGACCATGAATACAACCAGATAAGACACCGGGTGCTGGAGTAACTCAGCAGGTCTGGCAGCATCTCTGAAGAACATACATGGACAACAATTTGGGTCAGGATCAACATCTTCAGTTCCTTGTGTCTACAGGACTATAGATGGCAGTGCATTTAGTGATATGTTACTTCTTATTAGATGACGTCACTGGGCAAAGATAATTTGCTTCCTCTCCAGTTTTGAAGTGAATCTGTTGAACTTATTGAACCTATTGAATGATGTTGAACTTGCACAGGTAGGACAGGAGGTGCATGATGGGACTGTTTATTAATGTCACCTATTACTGTGTTCCATCCAAGCAGATCGTGCAACACATAAGTGAATACATCCATCAAGAATGTTTAATTATCATGCTTGCTGAAACGGAACAATGAAATTCTAACTTGCATTAGTACAACAAGTTTGTAAACACGATACTCAATATATAATTAGTTCCTATAGTTTATTGTCACCTGCACGGAGGAACAGTGAAAAGCTTCTGTTGCATGCTATCCAGTCAATGGAAAGACTATACATGATTACAATCGAGCTGTACACAGTGTACAGGTTCATAATAAAGGGAATAAAGTCTTGTAAAGTCCGCTTAAAGATAGTCAGAGGGTCTGCAATGAGGTAAATGGTAGCTCAGGTGCACTCACTGGTTGTTGATCGGATGGTTCTTTTGCCGGATAACAGTTGGGAAGAAACTGTCCCTGAATCTGGAGGCATGCGTTTCTAACACTTCTGTACCTCTTGCCTAATGGAAGAGGGGAGAGGGGAGAAGAGGGAGTGACTGGGGTGAGATTTATCCTTGATTATGCTGGCAGCCTTGCCAAGGCAGTGTGAAGTGTAGATGGAGATAATATAATAAACAAACAAAAAAAGTTGAATTCATAAAAAAAATATAGCCAGAAGTGCCAGTGCAACCAAGGCAGTTCGTAGTTCAGAGTACAGTGGCTTGCAAAAGTTTTCATACCCCTTGAACTTTTCCAAATTTTGTCACGTTACAACCACAAACGTAAATGTATTTTATTGGGACGTGATATACCAACAGAAAGTGGTGCATAATTGATAAGTGGAAGGAAAATTACACATGGTTTCCAAATGTTATTACAAATAAAAAACTGAAAAGAGTGGGGTGCAAAAGTATTCAGCCCCCCTGAGTCAATACTTTGTAGAACCACCTTTTGCTGCAATTACAGCTGCAAGTCTTTTGGGGTATGTCTCTACCAGCTTTGCACATCTATAGACTGACATTTTTGCCCATTGTTCTTTGCAAAATAGCTCAAACTCAGTCAGATTGGATGGAGAGCGTCTGTGAACAGCAATTTTCAAGTCTTGCCAGAGATTCTCAATTGGATTTAGGTCTGGACTTTGACTGGGCCATTCTAACACATGAATATGCTTTGATATAAACCATTCCATTGTAGCTCTGGCTGTATGTTTAGGGTCGTTGTCCTGCTGGAAGGTTAACCTCCGCCCCAGTCTCAAGTCTTTTGCAGACTCTAACAGGTTTTCTTCCAAGATTGCCCAGTATTTGGCTCCATGCATCTTCCCAAGAACTCTGACCAGCTTCCCTGTCCCTGCTGAAGAAAAGCATCCCCACAGCATGATGCTGACACCACCATGTTTCACAGTGGGGATGGTGTGTTCAGGGTGATGTGCAGTGTTAGTTTTCTGCCACACATAGCGTTTTGCATTTAGGTCAAAAACTTCAATTTTAGTCTCATCAGACCAGAGCACCTTCCTCCACATGTTTGCTGTGTCCCCCACATGGCTTGTGGCAAACTGCAAACAAGACTTCTTATGGCTTTGTTTCAACAATGGCTTTCTTCTTGCCACTCTTCCATAAAGGCTCGATTTGTGGAGTGCATGACAAATAGTTGTCCTGTGGACAGATTCTCCCACCTGAGCTGTGGATCTCTGCAGCATCCCCAGAGTTACCATGGGCCTCTTGGCTGCTTCTCTGATCAATGCTCTCCTTGCCCAGCCTGTCAGTTTAGGTGGACGGCCATGTCTTGGCAGGTTTGCAGTTGTGCCATACTCTTTCCATTTTCGGATGATGGATTGAACAGTGCTCTGTGAGATGTTCAAAGCTTGGGTTTCTTTTTTATAACCTAACCCTGTTTTAAACTTCTCCACAACTTGATCCCTGACCTGTCTGGTGTGTTCCTTGGGCTCCATGATGCCCAAGGAACTTTGTGTGTTCACTAATGTTCTCTAACAAATCTCTGAGGCCTTCACAGAGCAGCTGTATTTATACTGAGATTAGATTACACACAAGTGGACTCGATTTACTAATTAGGTAACTTCTGAAGGCAATTGGTTGCACTGGATAATATTTAGGGGTATCAGAGTAGGGGGCTGAATACTTTGCACGCCACACTTTTCAGTTTTTTATTTGTAAAGAAATTTGAAAACAATGTATCATTTTCCTTCCACTTCACAATTATGCGCCACTTTATGTTGGTCTATCACATAAAATCCCAATAAAATACATTTACGTTTGTGGTTTTAACGTGACAAAATGTGGTAAAGTTCAAGGGGTATGAATACTTTTGCAAGCCACTGTATAGTTGGTGTCTACGATATGAAAGGATACGATAAAATATTAATCCCTGGAGGGAAATTGGTCTGCCAACATTCACAACTCACAAGGTACGTGAACATTTTAAATTAAAAGTGAAAACAAAAAGTAAAACGAGAGTGCCCCCACCTTGTCCCTCTCACTGAGCCCCATTGTCTTCCCCTTCCCCTCCTTCACACTCATCGACCGTTGATCACGGGTCGATCGCGAGTCCCCCCCCCCCCCCCACGCCGCTGAGGCTCACACAGCGTCCGAGGCACTTGCTGCTTCCGCTGAGACTCCCATCACTGCCGCCGAGGCCTCACTGCCGTTGAGGCTCATGCTGCCGCCAAGGCACTTGCTGCTTCTGCCGAGGTTCCCATCACTGCCGCCGAAGCTCCCGTTGCCGGCAAGGCCCCACCACCATCAAGGCTCACGCTGCCACCGCGGCACTTGCTGCCGCTGCCAAGACTCCTATCGCCACTGCCGAGGCGCTCCTCGCCGTCGTCGCTCCTTCGGCCCAGACAGGCCTCGCGGCCCTGCTCCGGCGAGTCGGGCCTACGGGATGCATTCCGGTCGGCGGTGGCACGGTTGTTCGGCGGGTGGTTCGGGCCCACACAGCTCCCCGGGGACACTCCCACCACACGTGTGGCTCCCCGAGACACTCCCGCCACGCGCGCAGCCCCCCAGGTCTGCAGTGTTCAGTGACCTCATGGTTGTTGGGAAGATGCTGTTCCTGAATCGGGATGTCACAGTTTTCAGACTCCTATACCTTCTTCCCAATGGTAGGTGCGAAATGAGATCGTAGCCAGGCTAGTATAGATCCTTGATAATGCTGGCTGCCTTGAGGCAGCATCTCCAGTAAATCCCATCAACGTTGGGGAAGTCAATAACCCGTGATAGACCAGGCTGTGTTCACCACTTTTTGTAATTTCCTTTGCTGCTGGGCTTTTGAGTAGTCGAACAAGGTGATGATACAGTCAATATGCTCTCTACAATGCACCTGTAGAAGTTCAAGAGAGTATCGCTATACCAAATCTCCTCTATCTTCTAAGAAAGAAGAGGCATTGATGGGCTTTTTTCATGATTGCACCAATGTGTTGGGTCCAGGGCCGATCTTCAGAGGTATGCATGGCCAGGAAGTCAAATTATTGATTCCTTCCACTACAGACCCATCAATGAAAACAGGTTTGTGGATTCTCAACCATCCTCTTCTAAAGTCAACAATCAGTTCCTTTGTTTTGCTGACATTGTGAGCAAGGGCGCTGTTCTGGCACCATTCAATCAGACAATTGATCTCACAGGCTTCACTCTGACTTATTACTCTCCTTCATTCATCCAACAACGGTGGTGTCATCTGTGAATTTAACGAGGGAGTTGAACAACAGCCTGATGTACTTTATGTGTTTTTATTGTCTAAGTAGTCCAATGTAGAGTGATGAGCCAACAAAGTCGCTTTCCCCGTTGATCTATTGTGGCGATGGGCAAGTTGTGGTAGGTCTAGGTTCGAGGTAATGCAAGAAAAATAAACAGGATGCCGCCTACCATGTTACAGCTACAGTGAAAGTGCAGATAAAAAAGCGTGGGGCCGCAAAGAGATTGATTTAGAGATCAGGAATTCATGAAATTCAATAAATTTGTCCTTAGCATAACAGAGGACCATTCAAGAGTCTGATAACAACAAAAAAGATTGTACTAGCAGTGCTGAGCAACTTCACCTCGTAGCCCATTCTTGCATGCCAACTTGCCACACCAATGGGTGTTAATCTGGGATTCTAGCTTGGACTGATGTTTTCTCTTGGCGTCACTAATGGCTTTGTTCATATCTAAATTTCCTACATTAAATCAGCGTCATCCAACTTGAACATCTCAGTTGTCTCATAGTCATACAGCACGCAAACAGACACTTCGGCCCAACTTGCCCATGCCAACCAAGATGCCCCATCTACACTCGGCTCATGTCCCTCATGGACCATTAAGGAGAAGATCTCTCAGTTAATCCATAGATTTTGGTTGGAGAACGCTAACATTGGCTTCTGTGGCATGCAGTCCCTGCTGATGCAGGGAGTGATCTAATTTTTGAGGTGTGTTCTTTCTATGGTTTCTATAGGCCTCTATATGCTCCCACTGTGTGGACTTAAGGCTATTCATTGCCAACACAAATGCTCTTTCCCAGGAGTTGGTTGGGAAGTTGTATTTCATCAATAACCAACTGCATATTCTTGTAGTGGGAGAACTTGTGTCAAGATCTCTTTAACAACTCGATATCCGGATTGAACCCGACAGAGTGGTTCCCGCTTGTTGCAGCTGAAGGGTACGTGTCAGAGGTACCTTTTTTTCCTGACAACAAAGTTGCCATCCCAGCAGAGTATTCTATTTGGGTATAGGTCCAATGGATCATATACTGGGTTCTTATCAGTATAGGTATCCTGCGGCCTGCGGCAGGGCCTGTTTAGGGCTGCCTACGAATCACCCTCTCTGAGGAGGGAAGAGCAAAAGGTCAAGATATAACTGACTCCAGGCTCTAAAGAAGTCAATAGAACATACTGAAGCACATATGTGCTGAGAGTGAACAGCACCAACAGGGGATGTGAGAGCCAGTCGCTGAATCTGTTATTCAGGTAGCCCTATTGAACAGGGGAAGAAAATCTGGCAGAGGTTAAGGCCAACGGTGGGCAAAGGTCATCGTTTCAGAATGCACCCCAGGCGCTCATCGGCAATAGTCAGTTTACTGCAGCTGGGGGCAGCATGATAGCTCAGAAATTCCATGCACCCAACCCTATCTCATAAAAATCATCTGGTAGTTCTCGAGTCACGCATCTTACTATGTCACTTCGGTGATTGTTATTTGTGATTTCATACTGCTGCTTTGAAGATTGACGTGCATGCGGCCTGAACGGGGTTCTTCACGACATCACCAACGTAACTCCTCATAAAATCAAGATCAAACTTCAAACTAGTAAGTTCTCATTTAATCTTACTATTCTATTAGCCCTAAGAGCTATATCTAACTCTCTCTTGAAAACATCCAGTGAATTGGCCTCCACTGCCTTCTGTGGCAGAGAATTACACAGATTCACAACTCTCTGGGTGTTATATTCCGAACGGCAGAATGAATAACAACTTACATGCAGGTTGCCTGGATCACTAGAGAGAGAGATTTATTACCCAACATTCCCTGCCTACATTGAACATCAACTCATTAACACATGCATGAATATATTACACTGCTCTCCTTTTTCTAAGCATTAAATCTAAGTACTCAGTTACAATTTTGTTGTTGTGGTACTTGATTTAAACTACGAAATCTTAAATGATAAACATAAAATATTTATTTTACATATCTACACATTTTTGTTTTACTAATACAGTGAGTTACTTAACTTACAAACCTAATCTGACTACTGGTTTACGGATCCTGCCTGATCGTTTAACAGTAACAGGTGTAACAGGTTTAGGTGTTGTCTCAACTGTAGGCTTGTTTGGCTGTTTTAGTGCCCTGACTTTGACCAGAGGGATCTGTTTCTTTGTCTGTACTAACTGAACTTTGTGTTTCAATCACAGTGGGTCTCTTCCAACTCACTTTCAGATAAAAACTCAGGGATTAGGACTTCACGCTCAGTTTTTGGTTCATCTTTGGCTGGAATTATTTGATCAACATGAACACTTGTGATCCTATCTCCAACTTCAACTAAGTATCTTTTTGTTCCACACGCTCCCACTATTTTCCCAACATCTCATTTGTCTCGACTGGACTTGTTGGGAGGACTGAGAACATGAACCTGCTCATCTGGCTTGAAGTACCTCTCCTTTTTGTGGGAGTCAAAACGGCGTTGTCTACAACTTGCTCAACTCTCAAGGCCAAATTGGGTTGAACTAGACTTAGGCATATTCTTAACTTCTCTTCATCAACAGCTCTGCAGGTGAGTAACCTGTTGTTGTGTGTTGTGTGGTTTTGTACTTCATGCTGAGCTTTGAACTACCCTGCAAAACCTGTTTCTTGAGCGCATCTTTGACAACTCTAACAGACCTTTCCGCCACCCCATTGGAGGCTGGATGGTATGGGGTATCAAGTGTGTGTTTTACACCATTCCACTGCATGAACTCTTTGAACCGTTCTGAACGAAACTGAGGCCAGTTATCAGAAACAAGTTCTTCCGCTAAACCATGGCATGCAAAACTTGATCTCAACTCATCTATGGTACGCTCAGTAGTAGTGCTTGACCCCATATGCTTAACCTCAATCCATCTGGTACTAATCCAACTAGCACCAGAAAATGATCTGACATCTCTGAACAGGTCATTCCATTACGTGGGTGGTTTACTCCGAATCAGACGCTACATTTGTACTAATGTCACTGTCAATACCAGGCCAATAAAAAATGAAGTTCATTCACAAGCAAACCACTCTGTAACCCCACTTTCATCATCATCGCTTGTCGAGTTCAATCACTATTAATACTTCAGTCAACATTCAATGTGAAATTTCTGTTGCGTCACTGGAAAGTCTTCATCTACAATTTGCAGTTTGTTTCACTTGTCAAGTTTTCCTTGCAGATGTCATGGATGCACATTGCTGTTCAGTCTTTCCCATGTCCTGATTTCACATGCTGAATTTTTTTCTATCTGTATAATTGCAGGTGATGATGTAGTGGCTTTAGTGGGAGATCACTGTAACCTACACCATAACTTGTTGCTAATCATCAAAGAGTTTGGTCAAAGAATCGTGATGTAGTGGCCTAGGAACTGCAGAACTGCATCCCAAGGAATGATCGTAGCTCTGACACATTGTTGGGTTTTGAGTCATTCACTATTGCTTCAACCTTTCGCCTTCACAGGGCGAAGTCCGTTGGCATCTACTTTGAGTCAAAGGTAGACCACCTCTGTCTGCGCAAATTTCCAGATATTCTACCATCCCCTCTGTGAATATCAGTAGGTCATCCTGGTTGCGCACACAGTGCGGAATGCCTTGTAACATTTTGTCCATGACCGACTGGAAAATTTTTGGAGAGGATTTCACACCATAGGGCAGCTTTATATATGAATACAAGGCCTTGATAGTCAAGTACTGCTGACTTTTCTTGTCGACATTGAGTTTGGCGTAAGCATGAGACAAATCCAGTTTAGTGAAGACTCTTGCTCTGCTAAGTTCTGTGTACAGATCTTGCGAGGTTGGTAACGGATATTGTTCGTCATCAATGACTTGGTTGATTGTGAGTTTGTAGTCACCACATGGTCGAACAGTTTTGTCCGCCTTGGGTATGGCCACAATTGGCGTTGCCCACTTACTCTGGTCTGTCTTCATGAGTACTCCATTCTGTTCTAACCTGTCGAGTTCTTCCTCCACGTTACTTTAGTGCATATGGTACAGGTCTTGGTCGACAATACACAGGTTTCACATCTTGCTCAAGTCGAATGTGTGCAGAGTACCCTGTTATTCCCACGTAACTGTCAGCAAAAATGTTTGCATGTTTGCTTATGACGTTTTCAAGACGTAATTTGGACAAATCGACACTGAAAATGTTCTTCCAGTCTAACTCTATTCTACTCAGCCAATCCTTTCCAAGGAGGGTTGGTTTATTTCTATAGCTGGCCACTATGATGGGCAGTGTTACCGACTGACCATTATGCTGAACTTTGCAGTTCATTTGTCCACATGTCTCCAAAACTTCGCCCGAGTAGGTTCTCAGCTTGACCTTATATATAGTATCTGTGGGAACTTTGTTTCGTACAGGTCTTTGCTCATGACCGAACAATCTGCTGCCATGTCAATACACAGATCGATTAACTGTTCATTAATCAATTGTTTAGTTCGAAATTCCTTGCCTTGGCTGGTTCCTGTTGGTTGCATAAATGGTGTATAACCCAAGTTCATTTCCACCTGGGTTCACCTCCAAGTTATGAACTCCTTTCTGGTGTTGTCGCTTGTTTCCCGCAGATTGTTGGTTTCCTGTTTTAAGCTTGGCCCGACATGCTGAGGCGATATGGCCTTTCTTCTGGCAGTTATAGCACTTGGCTATTTTGAACTGACAAAATTAGGATGAGTGATTACCGTTGCAACGATAACAACTGGCTGAACTCGGCTCCCCGCCATACTTTGGTTTTGGTTTAGCGCCTCTTGGTTTGCCCCTAGGCACTGCCTTGTGACTGTAAACGGCCACTGCAGTCCGTTGTGGATGAAACTCACAAGCATTCTTTGATGCCATTTCCATTGTGGTAGCAATCTTGCATGCTTTCTCGAATGTAAGATCTGGAGTGTTCATGAGTTTGGACTGAATTCGTTCATCCACTAGGACCACAAACAAATCTGTCGGGTAGTGCACGTCCGAGAAAGGTTCCAAAGTTACAATGCAAAGTTAAGTTTATAAAGGCACCAATGTACTCATTGATTGTCTCATTCTGCTTCTGGTTTCTAGTGCTGAATTTATAGCTTTCTGCAATTTCCAGAGGCTTTGGGTTGAAGTGCTCCTCCACCTTCTTCATAATATAATTGAATGGCACGTCTTTTGCCTTTATGGGCGCAAGGAGATTCATAAGTGTGCTGTACACTTCAGGACTGATCTCCGTGAGCAGAATTGCTTTCATGCATTCGCAAATGGCCTTATTTGTTTCAGTCAAATATCTCTCCATCACCACTAATCTCCATTATGTTGTTTGCTGTAAAAAACATGTTTGCTCTCTCCATATAGGAGCTGAACGGCTCTCTTCTCTTGTCAAAAGTGTCAAGTAGCCCATGGACGCTGCCATCATGTGTTTTTCTCTTTTTGTTTTTAAGTCCGTTCAAAAACCCCGATTTGCTGTCAGTTCTGGTGTAACAATTCACCTAAAACTTAGCTGTACAAAGAAGGGTCTCGACCTGACACGTCGCCTATCTCCTTCGCTCCTTAGATGCTGCTGCACCCGCTGAGTTTCTTCAGCCTTTTGTGTACCCTCGATTCTCCAGCATCTGCAGTTCCTTCTTTAACACTGGACAAAGGCTATTCAGTTTGAGGAACTTGACAAAAAACATCTTATACAATCCCAAGAACGTCATCTTGCCAGGTAGACACAACATAGGGATAGCCTAACAAACTTGATTTACCCAGCTGCTGTTTTAAACCACAGTCCCCTGCATAAAAGGATCTGCGGCCTATTGTGTCCAGCTCGCAACCAACTGCGACACAACTCCGTATTTACTGTTTAAACTGTTAAACGAAACTGCATATTGCAAAACAGTCCTGCACTGTATTTAAAGGATGAGTTCACAAAATCTATCCCATCCTCGTCGCCAATTCTGTTATATTCCGGACGGCAGAATGAATAGCAACTTACACGCAGGTTGCCTGGATCATGAGGGAGAGATTTATTACCCAACATTCTCTGCCTATATTGAACACCAACTCATTAACACAAACATGAATATGCATGAAAACATTAAACTCATCTCATTCCCAAATGGGCTACCCCTTATTATTAAACTGTGACTCCTGGTTCTGGACTCCCCCAACATCGGGAACATTTTTCCTGCATCTAGCCTGTCTAGCATGGAAACAGTCCATTGGCCCAACTTGCCTATGCCGACCAAGATGCCGCATCTACAACAGTCCCACTTGTTTGCATTGTCCCATATCCCTCGTGGACTTCAGTAGGGAGTGGATCTCTGTTAATCGATGGATTTTGGTTAGGGAACACTTAGCTTGGCTTCTTTGCCATGCAATCCATCTTGTCCATGCCAACTCATATGCCTGCCCGAATTATTCCCATTTGCCTGCTTTTAGCCACTACCCCTCCAAACCTTTTTTATCCATTTACCCACCCAAATATTGTTAAATAGACTCAGATGGTAACTCAAAATTCACTGTACCTTAATTGGTACATGTGGCAATAAATTGACCTTGAAACCTTGAACGTTGGAGTAACTCAGCGGGTCAGGCAACACCTTTGGAGAAAAGGAATAGGTGACGTTTCGGGTCGAGACCCATCATCCGTTCCTGATGAAGGGTCTCGACCCGAAAAGTCACCAGTCTAATGATGGGTCTTGACCTGAACCATCACCTATTCCTTTTCTCCAGAGATACTGCCTGACCCGTTGAGTTACTCCAGCATTCTTTGTCTATCTTTGGTGTAAACCAGCATCTGCAGTTCCTTCCTACACAAAATATGTTTCAATCTGTGATTCCAATGACAATTTTGTACTTTTCCAAGGAGACTTTGACACAATCTTTTTCCTGTCCATCTGGTAATTCCTTCCTGAAAATGGGCTCAGAATAGAATGCCTGTTTCAGAAGCCTGTTGTCTCACAGAGAACTAGGGGAGGTGCTTAATGGAGCTGATGGACTGTAGCAAGGGGCTCAGATATTCTGGTTAAGCAAAGTAAGGTCAGCATCACCTCTCAGCCCAACACCCCCTGTCATGAGTGAGACCCTACTTACAAGGATCACATTGTGCTCGCTCACATTTGTATGCAATGGTGATTGAGCATAACTTAATTAGCTCTCTTTTGCTGCCACCTTGTGCTGAAGATCAAGCCTACAATAACAGCTGGTTAATACACTAGTCTTTCACTGTCTAGTTTATGGTCATATGTATAAGGATAGTGAGCCAAAGATACAATGAAAAATCTTGCTCGCAGCATCGGGGGCACATACAGTGCATTCAGAATGTGTTCAGACCCCTTTACCTTTTCCACATTTTGTTACGTTACAGTCTTATTCTAAAATGGATTAAATTCATTGTTATCATCAATCTACACAGAATACCCCATAATAAAAAAGTGAAAACAGGTGTTTAGAATTTTTTGCAAAGTAATTAAAAATAAATAACTGAAATATCACATTTACATAAGTATTCAGACCCTTTACTCAGTACTTTGTTGAGGCACCTTTGGCAGCGATTACAGTCTCAAGTCTTCTTGGGTATGATGCTACAAGCTTGGCACACCTGTATTTGGGTAATTTCTCCCATTCTTCTCTACAGATCCTCTCAAGCACTGTCAGGTTTGATGGGGAGCTTCGATGCACAACTGTCAGGTCCCTCCAGAGATGTTCAATCAGGTTCAAGTCCGGGCTCTGGCTGGGCCACTCAAGGACATTCACAGACTTGTCATGAAGCCACTCCTGTGTTGTCTTGGCTGTGTGCTTAGGGTTGTTGTGCTGTTTGATGGTGAACCTCCACCCCAGTCTGAGGTCCAGAACACTCTGGAGCATGTTTTCATCAAGGGTTTTTCTGTACTTTGCTCCGTTCACCTTTCCCTCGATCCTGACTAGTCTCCCAGTTTCTGCCGCTGAAAAACATCCCACAGCATGATGCTGCCACCACCATGCTTCACCGTAGGTATGGTATTGGCCAGGTGATGAGCGGTGCCTGGTTTCCTCCAGATGTGACGTTTGGCAATCAGGCCAAAGAGTTCAATCTTGGTTTCATTGGACCACAGCACCAGAGAAAACAACCCTTTTGGCAAACTCCAAGCGGGCTGCCACGTGCCTTTTACGAAGGAGTGGCTTCCGTCCGGCCACTCTACCATAAAGGCTTGATTGGTGGGGTGCCGCAGATATAGTTGTCCTTCCAGAAGGTTCTCCCATCTCCACAGAGGAACTTTGGAGCTCTGTCAGAGTGACCATTGTGTTCTTCGTCACCTCCCTGACCAAGGCCCTTCTCCCAGTTGCTCAGTTTGGCTGGGCGGCCAGCTCTATGAAGAGTCCTGGTGGTTCCAAAGTTCTTTCATTTAAGAATGACGGAGGCCACTGTGCTCTTCTGGATCTGCAATGCTGCAGAAATTGTTTTATACCCTTCGCCAGATCTGTGTCTCGACACAATCCTGTCTCGGGGGTCTATGGACAATTCCTTCGTCTTCATATCTTGGTTTTTGCTCTGACATGCACTGTCAACTGTGGGACCTTATATAGACAGGTATGTGCCTTTCCAAATCATGTCCAATCAATTTAATTTACCACTGGTGGACTCCAATCAAGTTGTAGAAACATCTCAAGGATAATCAATGGAAACAGGATGAACCTAAGCTCAATTTTGAGTTTCATAGCAAAGGATCTGAATAGTTATGTAAATGTGATATTTCAGTTATTTCTTTTTAATTACTTTGCAAACATTTCTAAACACCTGTTTTTGCTTCTTCATTCTGGGGTACATGTGTGCAGATTGATGATAGAAAAAATGAATTTCATCCATTTTAAAATAAGGCTATAATGTAACAAAATGTTGAAAAAGTGAAGGGGTCTAAATACTTTCTGAATGCACTGTAGATAAGCACAAAAACAAATGAAACATAAGTTACACAAAATTTTGTAACAAAAAAAGGCTGTGCCAAAAAAGGACATTAGTGCAAAGAAACAATTGGGATAAAATGTCTATGGTGATGCAAGCAGTGGACTGTAATGTTGTGTTGTTGTGGTAGAATTAGGATTTTGTGGGCGGTTCACAAACCCGACAATTCTAAGATTTCCTTGATCCAAGATGGCACCCAAGCCAGGCGACTCGTTGTGTGCTGGTCACAGAAGTACATCTGCAATCACACATTAGAATTGCTCCACTTTTTTAAATATCTACTCCAACAGAAGCATTTCTTACTTTTCCTTTATCATGTATTTGTACACTGTGGATGGCTTGAATGTAATCATGTATTGTCTTTTCACTGACTGGTTAGCATCTAACAGAAGCTTTTCACTGTACCTTGGTACATGTGACCATAAACTCAACTAAACTCAACTCAAAGTAGCTGTTTCAGAATATGGTGTGGTGGGACTTCAGGCTTCTGAACCTCCTGACCAATGGTAGCAGCGAGAGGAGGGCATGGTGCGAATCCTTGGCTGGAGTGTTCTAAAGCTGAGATCTACTGAGACTGTAGCGAAGGATCTAATGCTGACCCTGCTCTATTTCCCACTATCATGCTGTACCCCTACTGTCTTCAGTCATAAACAGCATTAGTTTCCACATAAGATGGTAATACCCATCTCTGCCACACTATCAATTCTAGCAACCTTCCCTATTGCCTCCAAACTTTCACACTACTTATCTTGTGTACACGAGCAGGAATTCCTTTCAACTATCTGGAAGGCAAAGCATCAGCCTCCATCATACACCCATTCCTTTCCTACTACTGTTTGCAACTAAGGTGCTAGTTAAGGTGAGATGTACTCTGGACCACATGTCCATATAGGAACTGACCGTCTACTTCCCTCAGCTCTCACGTCATCTGATATGGAAAGCTTTATCTATGCCTTTGTCTCTCCAGATAGCGCTGCCTCCCTTTGTATACTAATGTAAGTTTGTGACCATCCAAACTCCTAATTCCTCCCATTCCTGTTCAATCATCCCTGTGCCAGCTCCTTTCTAATCGAAGCCTCATTAAAAAAATATATCCACTACTCTGCAGTCTTGCTCCTCTAACAGTACACTCTTCCAGCCTAACTCTCAGATGGCTTTGAGCTCTTGTATCCAGCCTTTTGAACCTCTCCAAGTTGAACTGCTTTACCAGAAGGGGTGATGTTTCAGGTTGAGACCCTTCTTCACACTTGGAGTCTAAAGAAAGGTCTCGACCCGATACGTCGAGTCTGAAGAAGGGTCTCGACCTGAAACATCTCCGATTCCTTCTCTCCAGAGAAGCTGCCTTTCCCGCTGAGTTACTCCAGCATTTTGAGTCTATCTTTAGTTTAAACCAGCATCTACAGATCCTTCCTACACATTTGAAGTGCTTTATTGCCAGTGGCTAGGTCATCTGCTGCCACGGTTTTTTCTGTGATCAATTTTCTTATTTTCTCTGCTCCTCCAGCTTTCTATCCTCTTTAAGGCAGCCTCTAAAGCCTACTCTTAAACCAAGACTTGATTATACTTTATTATCACATGATAATAATTCTTTGTTTTGATCATCTGCCATAATGTTGCTTTGTCGAATATTTTTGATGAAACTCATGTGAAGCACATTGGGTTGTTTCACCGTTAATTATACTGCATAAATACAAATGACTGTTGCGTAATGAGAATCTTCCTTATCCTATGCATTTTAACACATGAATGTTGCTGATGTACGAAGGATTGAGTGTGTCTTGAGCTACATGAGAGCTCATAATAGAATACTACCATTAATAGTTCCAATACATTATAGAGAAGATCTATTGAATTAATATCATTCAGTCCTACTGTAATTCTTTGTGGAAATGCTCATCATAATCGATATTTCTAATTTGACTATTAGCTCTGAGCAGCCTTCATTGCAAGATTATGATACAGCCATTTTCAGTTTATTGAATGTTAATGAAGAGCTGATTTAATGTGCATAGAAAATTTAGTCTGAATTTTTAATTGAAGTTAGCCGTGGGGAGAAGAATAATTGCAGCTTTGAGATCCATCTATGTTTGAACCCCTGCCAAAATCCAAAATCCAAGATCCCAAAATATGTGCAAAAATATGTTAATTTTTTTATAATCCAGATGTTTTTTTGGTTTGAATATCAAATTGTTTCTTTTTTACTGTTCCCCACATTATTAAAGTTGGGCTGTCCTCTACATATCAGTTGGTGAAATTGTAATGTGCCCTAGAATTTGTTCCATTCTGCTACCCCTTGTGGTAGGTAATAGAAAAACGCTGAACTTGTTTATAAAGGGTGAATGAATGAATGGTGATGGACAATCAAACAGTCCATGAGAGAAAGCTTCAAGAACGTGCCCATCTTCAACGATGGCAAGCCTATCATTTAATTTACTTAAGACTTTAGACTTTAGAGATATAGCATGGAAACACGCCATTAGGCCACCAAGTCCACGCCGACCAGCGATCACCCCATACACCAGGTACACCACATACACCGCCCAAAGGTAAGGCTGAAGGCAAGACTGAAGCATTTGTAACCATGGCCATCAGCCAGACATCAATTGGATTATTCATCTCAGCTACCTCCTGAAACTCCACACCAGCAAAAAAACCACTCTTCAACCAATTCGATGCACTGCACATGATACAAAGGAACAGGTGAGAGCACTTGACGCAGCAAACACTTCTGGACCAAAGCGTTTGTACTGGGGAACTGCTTCAGCCAGAAAAAGGCAAACTCAGTGGGCCAGGCAGCATCCGTGGAGGGAATGGATAGACAACATCCCAGGTTGGTACGTCTCTTCAGACTGATTGTAGTGGGGGGAAGAAAGATGGAAAAGAGGAGGGGGCAGGACAAAATCTGGCAAGTGATAGGTGGATACAGGTGAGGGTGATTGGATTGGCAGATGGGTGGACAAAAGTTAGAGATAAAACAGAGACAAAAGGGTGTCAGATAAGGAAAAAAGAGGAGTGAAATGTAAAGCCAGAGGAAGAGATGTCGGTAGAAGAGGAGGAGGGAGAAGGGAGGTGGGATAGTGGGAGAAATGGGTGTACATTGGGTGGGGTGGGGGAGTATCGTGGGTGAGGGGTGTTACAACAAACATCGCAGAAGACAAAATTGACACAAAAGTGCTGAAGTAACTCAATGGGTCTGGAGCATCTCTGGAGAACATGGATAGGTGACGATTCGGGTCGAAACCCTTCTTCACTATGGAGCATTTGCGTTTTGGTCAAGATTCCAGCATCTGCAGTTCTTTATGCCTCCATCTGATAATATATGTTATGCTTAGGAAAAACAGGATTTTTTTTTTCAAACTAATTGTCCTCCACGGAAACGGAACATTTTCTACAAAAGTAATTACCAAGTAATAGAGCGGCAGCGGGTGATTTCAAAAGACAGCTGTTTAGTTTAGTTTTGCGATACAGGGTGGAAACAGGCCCTTCAGCTCACAGAGGCCACGCCATCCAGCTATCGCCGCACACAAACACTATCCTACAACACTAGAGATAATTTTACAATTTTACCAAAACCAATTAGCCTACAAACCTGTACGTCTTTGGAGTGTGGGAGGAAACCAGAGCACCCGGAGAAACACACATGGTCACGGGGAGAGCCTACAAACTACATACAGACAGCACCCATAGTCAAGGTTGAACCTGGGCCGCTGGCGCTGCATGGAGGCAGCTCTACTGCTGCGCCACTGTGCCCCGCCACTGTTGGATTGGTTGAGTGATCAAAATTGGCTAAATGAACAACCAATAAAAAAAAGCCAAGGTGTGGCGGAGCAGCCCGTTGGGAGCGGCCATGTTGGGGGTGAGCAGCTGTGTCGAGGTGAAGTGCTGTGTTGAGGGTAAGTGTGAACCTTTGACTCAGGAGGCATGGTGGGGCAATGGTAGAGTTGCTGCCTTACAGCGAATGTAGTGCCGGAGATCAGAGTTCGATCCCGACTACGGGTGCTGTCTGTACGGAGTTTGTACCTTCTCCCCATGACCTGCGTGGGTTTTCTCCGAGATCTTCAATTTCCTCCCACATTCCAAAGACGTACAGGTATGTAGGTTAATTGGCTGAGTAAATGTAAAAATTGTCCCTGGTGTGTGTAGGAATAGTGTTAATATGCGGGGATCGCTGGTCGGCGCGGACCCGGTGGGCCGAAGCGTCCTGTTTCCGCGCTGTATCTCCAAAACTAAAACTGAAAACTAAAAAACTAAAACTAAAAAGGAGGCTTTGACAAGAAGGCTGAGCAACGTCTGAGTAAAGGGGGACAGGAGGTGAAGGTACAGTCTGCTGTATGCGGTAGTGATGACAGGTAGAATGTGCAATGCTCCTCCTGCAGGATGTGGGACGTCAGGGAATGTGCTGGTGTCAGTGATGACTACACCTGTGGGAAAGGCGTCCAGGCGCGGCTCCTTACACACTGTATGAGGGAACTGGAGCTGCAGCTGTAAATCCCCAGGATCAGAGAAAGAGAGTTTCATAGAGAGGAGTTACAGTGAGAAGGTCACGCCTGAGGTACAGGAATAGAATAGGTGGGTGGCCACAGGAATGGGAGTAGATCGAGAGTACAGGTGGCCCCTGTGCCCATTCCCCTTCAAAACAGGTACACGTTTTTGGCTACTGTTGGGGAGGTGGTGGGGGGGGGGGGGGGGGGGTGAGCCATCAGAGGTGAGCAGCAGTATCAGTCAGGGCTGTGACACCAAGTCTGGCTCTGAGGCACGGTGGGGAAAGGTAACATCAGGCAGAGTCATAGTAGGTAGGAGACTAGTTAGTTAGGGGGGCCAGCAGGAGATTTTGTGGCAGCGATCGAGCTACCAGGATGGTGTGTTGCCTCCCTGGTGCCAAAGCCCAAGATGTATCAGAGCGGCTGCATGCCATTCTCAAGAGTGAGCACGCGCAGCCAGAAGTCGTGCAGGTTGGCACAAATGACGTAGGTGTGAAAAGGGATGAGGTCTTGCTAAATGAATATAGAGAGTTGACAAAAAGTTAAAATGAGGACTGCCAGGGTAATTATCTCCGGATTACTCCCAGTATCACATGCTTATGAAGGTAGGAACAGGACGATAGAACAGATGAATGCATGGCTGAGGAATTGGTGCAGGGAGTAGGAATACAGATTTTTGGGCCCTTTGGGTTCACTTCTGGGAAGGATATTGAGTAAAAGCTGGGGCATCATAACACATCTCTACAAATCGTTGGTGAGCCGACATTTGGAGTATTTTGCAGTTCTGGTCGCTCAGCTACAGGAAGGATATCACTAAATTTGAATTAGTGCAGAAGAGATTCACCAGATTCTTATCTGGGCTTGCAGGCTTGTGTTGTAGGGAGAGGTTGGAAATGCTGGGACCTTTTTATTTGAAGTGTAGGAGGCTAAGGGACATCCTTATTGAGCTGTACTAAATGGATAAAGTGAATGCTCACATTTTTTCCCAGGGTAGAGGATTTAAAAACTAGAGAGCATAGGCTTAAGGTGAGAGGGGAGAGATTTAAGAGAGCTCAGTGGCAACTCTTCCACTCAGAGTAGTCCATATCTGCAATGATCTGCCAGAGCAAAGTATAGAAGCGGTTACAATTACGACTTCTAAAATATATTTGGACAGAAATAAGAATAGGAATGGTTTAGAAAGCTATGGGTGACATGCAGGCAATTAGGGACTAGCTCAGTATGCCAAATTGGTCAGCATGGATAAGGCTTTAGAAGCAAAACTCCAAGAACATTCAAGGATATTAACACCATTAAGATCATAGACAGGCTTCCAAACTAATATCTGGGGAAGGTAAGATAGCCTACTGTAATGTCAAATGAAACTTTAGAACGAGTTACTTGACACAAGTTGATAAAATTATGACTTTTAAAAGACATTTGGGCATTATTCTCCAAGAACTGGTGATCACTGTTAGGTTGTAATCAACCAAGGTGGCAAAGATGGCTGACAATGCTGGCTGACAATGCTGTATACTCATCTGTTCAGAATCCATTTTTCCAAAATCTCTACCAATATTCATTATGACTGATTATGGTCAAGCCGTTATTTGTGAAAGCATGTTTTCTTTTGCAATTATCACTGCCTTTTTACACGTATTTAGTTCAATTGGGGAACATGCTTAATTGAAACGACTACTATTACTGCCCATTCAAATACTTCTGTGTGATGGAGAGCAAGCTGGGCTCAGAGTTCTCTCCTCAAACCAATAGGTTTGTAGGTTATTTTCATAGATTGTTTGGTGTACTTGCACTTTAACTAACTCCAAGATCCTGAAGTATTCTAGGTTCAGCTGTGTTATATTATTATTCAATAAAGCTTTTCATGATTCATTATGACTGCCAATACATTATTAAGCTGGTTTGCCAGAACTTTTAAAATATTTTGATGTCTTTATAGCATTTACCTTTACAGTTATAAATTTCAACAACTTCATTATTTGTAGTCTCATAAATATCACAGCTTTTCTTGGGACAAGTAAAAAGTGCTATTGTCTTATTTGCAGTATTTACAGCCCTAAAAATTACCACTTAGAGGCAGCAAAGAGCCATCAATCCATATGGTTAAACCTAGGCTGGAGTAAAAAACCGTGGCTGTAAACCTTGGCAATAAAGAATATAATTCTTAAGGGACTGGACTGGCTAGATGCAGGAAAAAAAAATCCCGATGTTGGGGGAGTTCAGATCCAGGGATCACAGTTTAAGAATAAGGGGTGGGCCATTTGGACTGAGATGAGGAAAAATGTTTTCACCCAAAGAGTTGTGAATCTGTGGAATTCTCTGCCACAGAAGGCAGTGGAGGCCAAATCACAGGATGTATTTAAGAGAGAGTTAGATATAGCTCTTAGGACTAACGGAATCAAGGGATATGGGGAGAAAGCAGGAACGGGGTACTGATTTTGGATGATCAGCCATGATCATATTGAATGGTGGTGCTGGTTCGAGGGGCTGAATGGTCTACTCCTGCACCTATTTTCTATGTTTTTTACTGTGTTTCTATACAAATCATCATGCTGTTGAAAATCATGAAATGAAGAAGGGTTTCGACCCGCAGGGTCTGAAGAAGGGTCTCGACCCGAAACGTTGCCTATTTCCTTCGCTCCATAGATGCTGCCTCACCCGCTGAGTTTTCCAGCATTTTTGTCTACCTTCGATTTTCCAGCATCTGCAGTTCCTTCTTTAACATGAAATGAATAGATCGGGCAAATACACAGAGCCCTTTGCCCAGAATAGAAAAATCAAGAACCAGAGGATATAGCTTTAAGGTGAGGGGGGAAAGATTTAATAGGAAGCTGAGGGGCAATGTTTTTACACAAAGGTTGGTGGGTGTATGGAACAAGCTGCCTCAGGAGGTAGTTGACCCAGGAACTATTGTAACATTTAAGAAACATTTAGACAGGTACATGGATAGGATCAGTTTAGAGGGATATAAGCCAAATGCAGGGAGGTGTGATTATTGTACATGGGGCATTTTGGCCGGTGTGGGCAAGTTGGGCCGAAGGGCCTGGTTCCATGCTCTATGACTCTATGCTCATGATAGCAGCAGATTACACCTTTCAACCTCTTCTAATCCAATGGTATCAGACCATGCTACACTGAAAAATATTTTAGAAAACTCAAATTAACCATAGCCTAAGCGTTTTCTGCTTACTAAATGGCAACACACCCACTGTCAAAAACAAAAGAACTGTGACATTCATGTTTGAAGTTGGGGGACATTTTTGACAGTGTGTGAAGAAACAGTTAACATATTCTTCATTAATTCTGCATTATCACAGATGATGACACAAATCAAAGATCTTTATTATGTTGACAAGCACAAAGTCACCATTTTGCAGAGAGTGGCAGGATATTATTTTTTTATATATGTACTTTTCCTAATATTTTAAAACATGGAGTCGCAGGAGAGCTAACATTGGCTCGTGCATTATTTCCAAAATATATAAAACACTCGCCTTTAATTTCAGTGGAACCAAAGTATGGATTGAGTGCAACTGATACTATTGATGACAAAGGAATTTTTTATCACGGCTTCCAATACAAAGCTTCAATGCACATCACTTGAGAAGGTGGAGAAGAACACCTTTTCGATCTGTTCATTTCTTCAAAATTCTTTTGTTTGTTTTTAAAAATCGCTGAATGGGCTCGCCCCGTCTTATCTCTCTGAGCTGCTCCACCGGGTATATAAGTCCCGCGGTCCTGCCCGCGTGCCTCAGGTCAGCTGATCAGCTGCTCCTTGAGACCAACGTCTAAGCGGGAGGCTCAGAGGGGATAGAGCCTTTTCTGTTGCTGCTCCCGGCACTCTGGAACACCTTGCCCGCTGCACATCAAGTCAGGCCCCCTCACTGTCCATCTTCAAATCCTCCCTCAAGACTCATTTTTAATTCCTTGGCTTCGACACTGGCTGAGGCTTTGCTCCTGTTCTTAGTGCTTTTTAAAGTCTTTTTAACTTTTAGAGCTGGTTTTTTATAGTCCTTCGTCTTACGGTTTTTAATGGTTTGTAATGCCTTGTCCATGAGTTCTCATGTACAGCACTTTGTGGCAACTGTAGTTGTTTAAAGCGCTTTATAAATAAATAAAGTTAAGTTAAGTTAAGTAATTTTTCCCACACACTAATAATTCAAACTAAAACATGACAAGAATAAAAAGAGAAACATGCTGCTCCAGTACAGGAAATAACTAGAAATTAATTAGTGCAGATCATTGCAAATTTAGGATGTGACATATATTTCTAAAAATATATAAAACACTCCAAATGCTTTAATTTCAGTGGAACCAAATGTATGGATTGAGTGCAACAGGACACCATCCTTCCAGCACGCAGTCTGTGCAAAGTCTGATCCCTTGCGCTGACACCACGTCATGAGCATTGAACCCAGGGGACTTTAGCGATAATCTTCGGCAATGGCAAGGATGGGCTGTACTCCACGACGAAGCAGTGTCAGTACCCATGCTACCTCACATCCCACTAGATTTCAGCAGTGGCACCTAGATACGCCACTGGGGGTTTGATTGTCGGTAATTAGAAAACTGATTAAAAATAAATCTATATTAACGGATGAAAGTCCTACAATTTTTGACTGAATTTTTGTTTCCGACCCCCAGCATAGTAAGGGACAGGGCACTTCCAAAAATGGCACTATTGATGGCACATCAGCTCAACCCTCATCGAAATGTAACTTGACAGAATTCAGTCGGGAGCGCAGCAGCCTCAAGTGCAGGTTGTTCCCGATACTGATTGGATGATCAGGGCCGCCGTGAAGAAGGGTGAATGGCGGTGGCAGGCAGTCAGAAGGGGATGGCTGCAGATATGCCATCGTTCCTCTCCCTACTCTCTGCACTTATTTCTCTCTCTCTCTCTCTCTCTCTGTTTTCTATGTTTTCTATGTTTCTATCTGGGATGGAAGCTGTGTGGTATGTAATGTTCCCATGTAAACAAAACTCCTCCCATTTCCTGACATGAGAGATGTACTGCATTTTCGTACTATCCCTCCAGGACGATGTGATGACATCCACAGTACGATTGGATAGTCCCAGACCCAGGTATGGCCTTCTTAAAATCTACAAATTAACAAATTAACACGATCATACAACGGGTGTGGATCTCCAGTCACAGGGTGCACCAATAGATCATGACGTTTTGGAACCACCATAATAGGCTGTGTAGTAATGTCCGAAATGAGAGGGAACCGTGGCTGTATAGACCGGTCGGGTACCACCAAAACTCCTGAAGTGGAGTCCTGCTTGATCTTGGTCAAGCACCAACTAATGAGGCATAAGGGGGGAAATGCATATAAAAACATTCCGCCCCAGTGTAGCGAGAACTCATCCACCGCTACTGCCCCTGGATCTGGTTCCCATGAAACATACTTCGGTACCTGGTGATTGAGTCTGGATGCAAACAAATTGATATCTGGCATTCCATACTGAAGAACAATTTCATTAAATACATCCTGATTCAACATCCACTCTGTGTTGTCATTTATTTTGCGTGACCTGGTGTCTGCCACCATATTGAATCTGCCTGGCAAATAGACAGCTGAAATCCAAATGTTCTTTTTAATGCACTAGTGCCAAATAAGGTTAGCCAATCTGTCATGAGATTTCGACTTGATTCCACCCATGTGATTAACATATGCCACTGCCGTTGTCAATCTGAAGCTGAACATGTAAGTGATGCTTCATGATACAGTAAGCCTTGAGCCCGTAACATGCTCCTAAAAGCTCTAAATAATTAATTCCATGTGATTGGAGAATAAATGCCTCATGCATATTCCATCTGCCTCCACAGCTAGATCTGGTATCAGTAGCACCCCAACCTAGGGCACTAACATCAGTCTGCAAAACAACTGAAGGCACTTCCATCAGAATCTTTGGTAGAACAATTTGAAATGTTTCTTATCCACCACTGTACTTCAGCAATGGCTTCAGATGGTAATTGCATGGGCTGGTTGAAATGACCTACATGTATTCTGAGTGCCTGTACCTTTGCCCTCTGTAAATTTTGGTCATGCAAAGGACCATATTGCACAGCTAATTTGCCAATCAAGCTGGCCACCTGTTTAATTGAAGGTGATTACTCACCCAAGAGCTTGATACAGCCTTCAATTAAATCTAATCTCTTGCCCTTGGGCAGAGTCACAGACATGTGAGTTGGATTAACTGTGAATCCCAAATAGTCAATTACTTTAACCGGCACCAATTTAGATTTAGTTGGATGGGTGATAAACCCCAATCTCTCAACCATGCGTTTAACAGCTGAAATTGATAATTCAGCTGCAACAAGTGTTTTTCCAATTATTAGGATGTCATCCAAATAAGCCATTACAATATGAGGTTAACCCATTAGCCTGTGCTTTAAATTGCCATAATTGTCCCATCCAACTAAATTTCAAATATCTCTGATACTCTTAAGGAACAGGCACTGAATAATATGCATCCTGAAGATCTATACATGCCATATAACATTCTCTGGAAACCAATTGCTTGGCAGTAGCAAATGTTTCCATTTTAAAATGATTATACTGCACAAATGGATTAAGTCCTGTCAGGTCCAAAATAATCTGACTCCCACCATCTTTCTTTGGTCTCGGAAAAATATTAGATACGAATTGGTGAGGTTGATAAACTGTCTTCTCAATTACACTTTTTTTGTTGTTGTTTTTTTGTTTTTGTTTATTTTATTAGAAGTTAATACAGTACAAAACAATACAGTGACACCTAATTTTAGGTGCCAACTAGGTTGTACATTCCATGTACAACCTCTAGTTTTATGTTTTTGTAAAGGAAATTTAAAAAAAACAAAACAAACATAGACATAGAAATTAGGTGCAGGAGTAGGCCATTTGGCCCTTCGAGCCTGCACCGCCATTCAATATGATCATGACTGATCACACAACTCAGTATCCCGTACCTGCCTTCTCTCCATACCCCCTGATCCCCTTAGCCACAAGGGCCACATCTAACTCCCTCTTAAATACAGCCAATGAACTGGCCTCAACTACCCTCTGTGGAAGAGAGTTCCAGAGACTCACCACTCTCTGTGTGAAAAAAGTCTTTCTCATCTCGGTCTTAAAGGATTTCCCCCTTATCCTTAAGCTGTGACCCCTTGTCCCAGACTTCCCAAACATCGGGAACAATCTTCCTGCATCTAGCCTGTCCAACCCCTTAAGAATTTTGTAAGTTTCTATAAGATCCCCTCTCAATCTCCTATATTCTAGAGCGTATAAACCGAGTCTATCCAGTCTTTCTTCATAAGACAGTCCTGACATCCCAGGAATCAGTCTGGTGAACCTTCTCTGCACTCCCTCTATGGCAATAATGTCCTTCCTCAGATTTGGAGACCAGAACTGTACGCAATACTCCAGGTGTGGTCTCACCAAGACCCTATACAACTGAAGTAGAACCTCCCTGCTCCTATACTCAAATCCTTTTGCTTTGAAAGCTAACATACCATTCACTTTCTTCACTGCCTGCTGCACCTGCATGGCTACTTTCAATGACTGGTGTACCATGACACCCAGGTCTCGCTGCATCTCCCCTTTTCCTAATCGGCCACCATTTAGATAATAGTTTGCTTTCCTGTTTTTGCCACCAAAGTGGATTGCTTTACAAGAAACAACAAACAGAGAGAAGAAAAAAAGGAAAAATAGATAGTAGAAAATAGAAAAACGTGAAGTGTGTATATAAGAAAAGAAAAAGTAGAAAGTAGAAATAGGAGAAAAAGTCCCTTAAAAAAGAAAATTTTCAAATCTTTGTTCGGAGATGTAATTCTACCCACGACCTGACCTGAAATCAGTAATCTTTACGGTACTGCTGCATCACATGATTCCAAAAAGTCGATGAAAGGGGACCAACTCCTTAAGAATTGGTCATATTTATCTATTAGGCGGAGTCTCATTTCTTCAAGGTGTGCTATGTCCGTCATATTCCCAATCCACATTTTAATAGTTGGTATAGCTGTATTTTTCCAAAATGTAAGTATCAATTTCTTTCCAATTATTAACTTATAATTAAAGAATAATTTTGGTCTTTGTTTAACTTGATATCTTCTACTATCATTCCAAATATAATCCATTCCATATTTGGTTCTATTCTTGACTTGAAGAGCTTTGTAAATATATCAAATATATCGCTCCAAAATGTATTCAACTTTATACATCCTACAAATGAATGTTTATATTGGCATTTTGAAACAAGCATTTATCACATCTAGGAGAGACGTTTGAGTAGAATTTATTCAACCTCGTTTTTGAATAATATAGTCTATGTAATAATTTAAGTTGAATTAAATTATGTCTTGCATTAATGGAACAATTATGTGTGTTCATCAGATACTTTTCCCATCTATCTTTCGGTATCTTTATCATTAGTTCATGTTCCCAATCTTCTCTTAGCACCTCTGTTGAGGGTAATTCTCTATTTAATATACTATTATAAAAATATGTTATTAGTTTTTGTGAATCGGTCTTAATATTCATTGCTTCTTCTAAAGGGTCTAAAAATTTAGTTTGAAATCAATGTATATATTTCTTCATAAAGTCACATATCTGTATATATTTAAAATATTGATTATCATTCTGTTTAAATTTTGATTTTAATTGTTGAAATGATAACAATTTACCCAATTCATACGTATCTCCTACTTTCCTAATTCCCAGTCTATCCCATTGTTTATATGTTTTGTCGATAAGAGATGGTTTGAATGCAGGATTATTCAATATTGGGGTTAGTACTGATGGATTATTTAATTTCAAGGATAATTTTATTTGTTTCCAAATTCTTATTGTATTGTGAATAATTGGGTTCTTCTTATATATTATACTATTCAATTTTATCGGTGAGAACAAGATCGTTCCTATATCGTACGGAAAACACTGCTCTTTCTCCATTCTTATCCACTCCGACTGGTGAGTGGAACTATCCAACCAGTACATTATGTTATTTATATGCACTGCCCAGTAGTAATACGTAAAGTTAGATAATGATAAACCCCCAACTTCTTTAGGTTTACACAGATGCTTTTGTTGAATTCTGTGTGCTCCATAATCCCCTATAAAATTAGTGATATTAGAATCTAGTTTTTTTTAAAATATTTTGGAATATATATTGGGATCGCTTGAAACAAATATATTAATTGTGGTAAGAAAGTCATTTTTATAGAGTTAATTCTACCCATCAATGAGAGCGGTAGCGTTTTCCTAAATTTAATCATAACATTCAGTTTATTTAATAGTGGCACAAAATTGGCACTAAATAATGATTTGTGTCTTCTCGTAATTTGAATACCCAAATACTTGAATTTTTCTGTTGCAATTTTGAAAGGGAATTGTAATAAGTGTCCCGCATCCTGTGGTTTCAAAGACATAATTTTGCTTTTATTCCAATTTATTCTATTTCCTGAAAAATAACCAAATTCCTCGATTAGTGTTAATAAGGAGGGTATACTCGTTTCTGTAATAGTAATATATAAAAAAATATCGTCAGCATATAATGAAATTTTATTCTTTGAGTCCTTAGTATTATATCCGTGAATACTCGGATGATTTCTAATCCTTTCAGCCAGTGGTTCTATCACAAGGGCAAATAGCAATGGTGATAAGGCACAACCCTGCCTATTACCCCTTGATAAATAAAATTTTGGAGATAACATATTATTAGTTAATAAAACCCATCTAATAAAATTCTCTCCCGTATAAAATTTTTGGAGTACCTTATATAAATACTGCCAATTCTACCTGATCAAATGCCTTCTCCGCATCCAACATAACGACTGAAATATCTTCAATGTCCTCTTTGTGAGAGTACATTATATTGAAAAGCCTTCTCAAATTATTAAATGATCGTCTTTTGGGTATAAATCCCGTTTGATCCGGGTTTACCAATTTGTTAATATGATTATTCAGTCTTCTTACTAGAATCTTTGCTAACATTTTCTGATCCATGTTTAGAAGTGATATAGCTCCGTAAGAACTCGGTTCCTCTAAGTCTTTATCTTTTTTTGGTATAAGCGTTATTGTTTATTTTCGGTATAAGCCTGCGTGTATAAGTTGAATAATCGTGGTACAATTGACTCCTGAAATTGTTTATAAAATTCATTGCTAAAACCATCTGGTCCTGGGGTCTTCCCATTTTTCAATGAGTTTATTGTTTGTTTTATTTCTCCACTAGTAATCCGTGCTCCTAATTCCTCTTGTTCTAAACTATCCAATTTAGGGAGGTTGCAATTATCTGAAAAATGTGTAATTTTACTATCATCTGAATTTATTTTAGTTGTGTATAAATTATGATAAAATTGGGCAAACCTTTTATTAATGTCCTTTGGTAGTGTTAGAAGCTCGCCCTTATCAGATTTAATTTTAGTGATAGTATTATCCTTTTTTTGTTGCTTCAGTTGCCTCACTAATAATTTATGTGGCTTATCCCCAAATTCGAAGTGTGCCTGTTTTCTAATTTGGAATAGTCTTATTACTCTTGCCGATAATATTCTATTGTGTTTATATTTCAATAAGGTTATCTTATTATGTTTATCTAAGGTTGGGTCATTTGCATTGTCCAGTTCTAGTAATTTTATTTCCTGTTCAATCCTCTGAAGTTCTTTTTTATTTTCTTTATTTTGAAAACTTTGATAAGAGATTATAGCACCGCGGATGTATGCCTTAAAGGTTTTCCATAATAGCGATACAGAAATACCTGATGTCTCATTTATCTCGAAAAAAAATGTTGTTTGTTCCTTTATATACACATAACCCTGCGGGTTATTAAATATTTGTGCATTGAATCTCCAAAAAGGTTTTATATCCAGCATTCCCTCGATTTTAAGTATAAAAGTCAGTGGTGAATGACCAGAAATAATACTATTATGGTATGATGGTTTAGTCGTATACGGGATTAATTTTGTATCCAATAAGAAATAGTCAATTGGTGAGTAAGTTTTATGAACCGATGAGTAAAATGAATATTCCCTTCCAATTGGGTTTGCTATTCTCCAATCAGTTATGTTATTATTTTTTATATAAGCATTTAAGAATTCACAGGTCTTAGTTTTAACAAGACACTTCCCTACCTTTATTGATATATCTAAATATGGGTCTATAACACAATTGAAATCTCCCCCCATTATTATATTTTGATAATTATGCTCTGCAATTATATCTACTATTTTCTTAAAAAATTGGGGGTTATCAAAATTAGGCACATAAATATTTATCATAGTTAATGGTGTATTATAAATTTCTCCCGTGACTATAACGTATCTTTATCAGATTTCTTTAATTACACCTTTAAAATATAATTTTACAATTTCAGCTTGAATCTCCAAATTCTCTTTTTGTGAGAAAATGAGTGCCTGCTCTGGCTTGTGCTGGGTGGGTGGACACAAATTGAGCATAAATTCGATTCGAAAGCCTTGTATAGTCTGCAGTATAAACAAGTTTGAGGTTATTTCATACCATTCTTTCAGAAACCAGTGTAACCTCCCCCCAACTGGTATGTAATTCTCACTCAATATGTTTCGACAAGAACCAGACCCACCTACCTCCATGGTTACCGGTGGTTATTTGTCCCCTGGTTTTGGAGGGAAAAGGCATGTTTGCCCGTGCTCCTGCTGGAGTGCTCCAGCTGCGCACATTGAATGGCCGGCTTGGTCCTTGACCGGACGCAGTTTCAGCAAACCGTTTGTAGTGGTACTGCCCCCGAAGGGTTCTGCTGGTCACTGGCGCCTTGATGAGCCCGACGGTTTATGCCTCGTCGTCTAGCTCCTTCACCCGCTTTGCGAGGTCTTCCCCAAACAGCAGGTTCGGTGGCTGGATGTTACTAGGGTTACACAGGGCAGCAAACCTCGGGTTAATGGTGCTCTTTCTAAGGCAGTTTATCTCAAAGTGCACATTGCACATGAGAGCCAGGGCATCCTGCTGAACTTCAGTCAGGTGCCCAGCATTCACCGACCTACTGAAAGCCGTAATGCCCGATGCGAGCAGCTTCAGCACCCTTTGCAGCTTTATCTCCTGCGCCCCATATGGGATGCCTACTCCCATATGACCCCAGATGGCATGGTTTACGGCCGGTTCTTTAAGCAGGATACAATTCGCCGGGGTATCATACTTTTTGGCCGTTGTATCCATGGCCAGCTCCTGAAGCTGGTGCGAGGCCAAGTAACTTATACTGGCAGCCAGCTCTTCCCCCAGCGGCTCTCCGGAGTCTATTGGGACGGCAAACATAGCCGCCAGGAATGGGACCTCTGGCTTGTGTCCTTCGTCCCGCGGGGCAGCTTCCAATGCTAAGCCCACAGATTCGGCGTCAGAATCGTACTGACCCAGTATGCTCACCTCTTCCAAGAGGGAGACACTAGGCAGCCCTGTAGGTACTGCTGGCGCGAGCTCTTGCAGAGGCCGGCGCTCTTGATGGAGCATCCTCTCCAATAGGAGCTCCATCCTGGATATCCATTCTATGGTATCCATTCTTGAGGGAGAACCCTCCCGACCGGACTCGTCCGAGTCTATCGGCCAGACAGACTTTCTGGTGGCCTTATGCCCCTCCGGCGCAGCCACAGTGCCCTTAGACACCAAGTCTGTATTCGCTGGTCTCATTACTAGCGACTCAGTAGATGAGCTAGGCGGCCGCCCGCTACCCGCACTCCTGCAGTCTTTAGATACTTTTGCAACGGCTCGCCATGCTGTTAACGATTTCTTCATGCTGGGACTTGCCCTCCTGTAACAAGAATTAACAGACGCAGAAAATCGACCTCCAACAAGTTTGACACTTACCTGATGCTTTGTAAACTTACCGCTGGAGAAGCGCTGCTCCACCCAGCCGGTCGCTGCGCCATGCGTCAGACGTAATGACGCACATGCGGACTGGCGGGGTTCTTCACGGAATCACTCACGTGACTCTGAAGTAAAATTGCTAAAATACCCTAATTTTTTAAATGTCCTAGTTTATTGTAGATTGTCTTTGTGAAATCAGGGTACCCAAAAATTAAATTTCATTTTGATACAAGAAATTTACTTAAACCCCCTGTCTCACTGTGCGAGTTGGCCCCACGAGTGACCCCGAGTTTTCACTCGTGGTGATCACGTAGCGGGAACGTCGAACTCGCGCGTTCAACTTGTCCACTCGTGGCGCTAACGGCAGGTACTCGGGAAACTTGTTAACTCGTGAAAAAAATCAAACATGTTTGATTTTTTCCACGAGTCAAATTAACTGTTCAAGTTAAAAATGGAAACATTTAAACTTGTTGCAGTAACGTAATGGCCCGTGCGTTTACCATAGTGTCTCGTGAGTCTATCGTGGGAACTTTTTTATAATCTGAAAGGGACTGAACCAAAGTAGTATAATATGTATATACATATTATATATATTATATATATTTCAATTCCAACCCCGAAGCAATTGAGAGGCAATTTCTTGGGGCCGTGTAATTTAACGTGTGTCTTTACTTTTAAAAGTGAAGCTGTTTAATTGTTTACGCTGCGCTGTGTTTCGTGTTGGGGAGAGTGCTGCTGTACAATGCTTTCGATTTTATACTGCCCTCCCCCTTCCACAGAAAAATGCCTAAATTTTTTCTTTGTGCCCGCTCTCCTGGGAGCAATCCAAACCAGGGAACAATGAACCCTCAGAGGCTTCGCGTTCCTTGCTCCTATATATGGACCTCGCTCGCTCGCAACTGTATGAACGCTCGATCAACCAGGCATCGGCCAACACGGAGGCCTGATTACTGAAAACAAAGTCAACTTGTACCAGACCTCATCATCTTCCTTCCGACAACCCGTAACCACGGCACCACACTTTCAACAGAAAACGTAATATTTAAAGAATATATTATGGGACATTGGATTGTCTGAAGAAGGGTCCCGAGCAGAAACGCCACATATGTGTGTGTGTGTGTGTGTGTGGCTGTGTGTGTGGCTGTGTGTGTGGCTGTGTGTGTGTCTGTGTGTGTGTCTGTGTGTGTGTGTGTGTGTTTGTGTGTGTGTCTGTGTGTGTGTGTGTGTGTGTTTGTGTGTGTGTGTGTGTGTGTGTGTGTTTGTGTGTGTGTATCTGTGTGTGTGTCTGCTGTCGGGTCCCGGCGGCCGCTCAAAGTCAGTCACCCGAGCTGCTTCCTTCCTCTGAAGTGGCGGCCAGTCCTGCTGTCTGTGTGTATCTGTGTGTGTGGTGTGTGTGTGTCTCTGTCTGTCTGTGTGTATCTGTTGTGTGTGTGTGTGTGTGTCTCTCTCTCTCTCCCTCTCTGTCTATCTGTGTGTATCTGTGTGTGTGTCTGCTGTCGGGTCCCGGCGGCCGCTCAAAGTCACCCGAGCTGCTTCCTTCCTCTGAAGTGGTGGCCAGCTGCTGTCTGTGTGTATCTCTGTGTGTGTGTGTGTGTGTGTGTGTGTGTGTGTGTGTGTGTGTGTGTGTGTGTGTGTGTGTGTGTGTGTGTGTGTGTGTGTGTCTGCTGTCGGGTCCCGGCGGCCGCTCAATGTCAGTCACCTGAGCTGCTTCCTTTTTTAAAATTATTTAAAATAGAGAGATCCATTGCAAAAAAGTATTTAAAAACATAAAACAACAAGAAATGCTTGGTTACTGGAGGATGCGCATTTTCCCATTGTAGGTCATATCAATAGATGCCGCCGCGCTGAAATAACTCAAAACCACAGGATGGAGATGTATTTTAACATTGTTGCTTTATTAAAACATATCTTCATTCACGGTTGGCTCAAGAGTAACGGGAGAGGAACTTGGTAACTCGGAGAGGAACTTGGAACATCGCAGCAATGACATACCCGTGGGAACTCGGTTACACACTTGATCATAAACTTGAAGTCTCGTGCACAGCCACGAGTCTGTCACTCGGGGTACCTCGTGGGTCAACTCGCACAGTGAGACAGGGCCATTAGGTTAAATAGCTGTTGTCTACCTTTAAGATAGTTTTATTGTAGTCACAAGCAACCTGATAGATCTTGTTTAGTTTAGAGATACAGCATGGAAACATGCCCTACAGCTCACCAGTCCACACTGTCAATCGCTCACTCTTTCACCCATCTGAAGAAGGTTCTGACCCAAAACAACACCAATCCTTTTTCTTCAGAGATGCTGCCTGATCTGTTGAATTATTCCAGCACTCTATCTATCTTTGGTATACACCAGCATCTGTAGTTCCTTTCTACGCATTCAAACTCGTTATCCCCGCTTTCTCATCCACTCCATACACACTAGGGGCAATTTACAGAGGCCAATTATTATATAAACCTACACGTCTTTGGGATGTGAGAGGTAACCGGAACACCTGGAGAAAACCCACAAGGTTACATGGAAAACATGCAAACTCCACACACAGACAGCATTCAAAATCAGGATCAACCTCAGGCCTCTGGTGCTGTGAGGCAGCAGCTCTACCACTGTGCTGCCCTTGTCTTTACATTTGAAGGGTGAGAGCAAGCCACAAGGGAAGACATGAAGGTAGGAGCAACTGAGAGAATAGCAAGCACATGCGCATTGCCATGAAGGCAATGCCTATAACAAACCCACAAGAAGCATCTTTAAAACCAAATGTTCACTGAGGAGTAATAGTTCAGAACTCTTCCTTTCAGCTGACACAGCGCTGTGCAAACCTCCTCAAAGTGTGTCGGACAAGCGCTGTCATAGTCATGGAGTCATACAGTCCTGGAGTTGTAGATCATAGAATCATAGAGTCGTAGAGTGATACAGCGTGAAACAGGCCCTTCGGCCCAACTTGCCCACACCGGCCAAAATGTCCCAGCTGCACTAGTCCGACCTGCCTGCATGTGGTCCATATCCCTCTGAACCTGTCCAACTCTTTCTTAAAAGTTAGGATAGTCCCTGCCTCAACTATCTCCTCTGGCAGCTTGCTCCAGACACCTTTACCCCTCGGATTCCTATTCCAACTGTGGTTAACAGATCTATTAAGTCTATGGTTAACAGGATCAGGGTCAGTCTTAACTTGTAGGCGTTGAGCTCCTTGCAGATTGTATCGGGTCATATGATCAGCTTTGTGCACCCCTCTACCTAGAATATCAGAGAGGCTTCACTCACAAGGAGAAACAGATACAACATATATGGATATGGTGAGAAGGTAGGAATGGGGTACTGAATGTGGATGATCAGCCATGATCGCAGTGAATGGCTATGCTGACTCAAAGGGCCGAATGGCCTATTCCTGCAACTATTGTCTATTGTCTATTGTCTATTCCCAAAGGATAAAACAAAATTGGACGAGAGGTCACAACTGAATAATGTCATGCTCTAGGTTTCTTCAGTTTTTAGAAATCCCAGGCTGAATCATTGAGTAACATGTTTCCACCACCAAGCAGCTCATTAATAATCAACGACATCACATAGAAATTAAAGGCGGCACAATGGTGCAGCGGTAGACTTGCTGCCTTCCAGCGCCAGAGACCCGGGTTCGATCCTAACTAGGGATGCTTTCTGTACGGAGTTTGCACAGACTCTGTGACCACGTGGGTTTTCTCTGGACGCTCCAGTTTCCTCCAGAAGACATACAAAGACGTACAGGTTTGTAGGTTAGTTAGCTTAGGTAAAAATTGTAAATTGTAAATTTACAATTGTAGGGTGTAGAATGGTGTTATTTTTTTTATTTATTTTTTTTAATTTATTTTATTTTTATTATAGAAACAAAATAATAACAAAGTACATTATTTTACAATAATGAAAATACATGATATTAATGATAAATTCATACTATTGATATTATTTGTATTATTATTAATTATAAATTTCAAGGTTGTATATTTTATATAATTGAGAATACATGGTACTAATAATACATTCATAGTATTAGCAATATACTCATACTGTTAATAATATTTGTATTGTCTCTTTTTTTTAAATATAGGACCACATTTTATGTAATTAATAATACGTAATACTAGTAAAACTTTTATGATATTCATTATATTTTCATAATGTTAACAATATTTGTATTATCATTGATTTTAAATTTAAAATGATTATATAATTGAAAATACACAATTTTATATAATTGAAAATACACGATACTAATAATATTTTCATGAAGTTAGTGATATTTATATTCGTACTGATATTAAGAATTTAAGATAATGTGTTCTATACTTTTTTCTAATTTTTTATATAAGTATGAGAAAATAGAAAAAAGAGTATGAATAGTTTGATGGAGAATGGAATATTAATAGAATATTGACTGGCCTTGAGGGGGATACGACATATATTGCCTGAAGTAGATTCATATTGCCCGAGTCGAAGACGAGGGCAATATGGATCTAGTGAGGGCAATATATGTCGTATCCCCCGAAAGAGGACAGTCAATATTGTTATTATTACCCATATCAGACATCTAGAGGAAAATCTTCTGTCAAAAGTCGCGAACCTCTTCTCGCAGGAGGCTGCCATTTTGCTTGTTTTGTCGAGAACAAATTCTAAATTTCTCACGCAACGTCACATTGCCAAGTTCCCGGATGTGAGACCAGGGGAATATAAGACTATATTTACCGCTGTTTTTAACACGTAAAGTCCATAGGCGTTCGCAAGAAAGGGGAATACAAGAAAATATTCCCCTGTTAACCCTGCTGGCACTCAAAACGAAGGGAATACAATTTTGTAAAAGCATAGCTCAGATGTGTGATATGGGTAATAATACTCATTAATCCGTCCTTGGAGATATATTCATGATTTATTATATATATTTCTTCATCTATTCAAATATTCAGGTCTCAGTCAAGTCCTCGCGCCGAACCATTATGACCCTGTAAATATTTAATATATGGAGACCAAATCCCTCTGAAGAGATCTAACCTATCCATGAGGACAAGCCTCAATCTCTCCAAATGAAGTGTCTCCGACATTTCTGTGTTCCACATTTTGATTGTTGGGGGATGCAGGGCCTTTCCAAAATTTTAATATTAATTTTTTCCCAATTATTAAACCATAGTCGATAAAAGTTCTTTGGTTCATTGTTATTAGTTGGTCAGTTTCAAGTATTCCAAGTATTATTAACTTTGGATCAGGAGTCATAATTATATTGACAACATTTGAAATTATCTTAAATATTTTGTTCCAGTATTCTACAATTTTTATACAGTTAGTAAATGAATGTGACAAATTTGCTTCTGAGATTTGACATTTATCACATATAGGAGATATTTTTGAAAAAATATTATGTAATTTAGATTTGGAATAATGTAATCTATGTAGTATTTTAAACTGTATAAGGGAATGTTTAGCATTTAACGAGCAATGATGTATATGTTGTAAACTTTCATCCCATATTTCTGGTCTTATAATTTGGCCTAATTCATTTTCCCAAGACTGTCTATGTATTTCTGTTGATGGGATATCACTTTCCAATAAAATATTGTATATATATGATATCATTTTTTCCGTATTTGGATGTTTATTCAAGCATTCATCTAGAATTTCTGTCTTTCTATTTCTAAGTTCTTGTGTATTTGCAGAAAACATCGTTTCTGATTTGTAAATATCTAAAATATTCTTTATTGTGTAGTCCATAAAGTTTGTTGTAACTCTTGAAATGAGAGAAAAGAGTTTTCCTTATAAAGATCACCCATCTTAGAAATTCCTTTATTTTTCCATTGTAAAAAAAGCCTTATCCATCATTGAAGGTTTGAACGTAAAATTATTGGCGATGGTAAGACCTAATGGTATAAATTTTAGTTTTAATGTTTTCTTTATTTGTTTCCAGATGCGGATTCCGTTTTCTATTATCGGATTTTCACTATAAATTTTCTTAGCTACGTTAGTGTTAGCAAATATTATAGAGCTAATTTCAAATGGAGAACAATCTTCTTTTTCCATATTTAACCAATTTGGTTTATTATCTATTTCTTCTAGCCAAAAATTCATATTTTTAATATTAACTGCCCAGTAATAAAACATAAGATTTGGTAATGCTAATCCTCCATTTATTTTAGATTTACATAAATGTTTTTTATTTATTCTATGGCTCTTATAATCCCAGATAAAGTTAGTAATTAGAGAATCTACTTTTTTGAAAAAATTTTTAGGGAGATATATCGGAATTAATTGAAATAAATATAATAATTGTGGGAGAAAAATCATTTTTATTGCATTAATTTTACCTAACATTGAAATAGGTAAGCTTTTCCAGTATAAAATATTCTTATTTAATTTATTCAGTAATGGAGGGAAATTAAATTTAAATAAAGAATCAAATCTTTTTGTAACGAAAATCCCAAGATATTTTAATATTTTCATTTGTTATCTTGAAAGGGAATTGTTGTAATATATGTAAATTATTCACCGTTATTGGCATAAGTTCACTTTTATTCCAATTGATACTGTATCCTGAGATTGATCCGAATTCCGTTATTAGTTTTAACAAATTTCGGATACTTCTGGTTCAGTGATGTAAAGTAATACATCATCCGCATATAAGAAGATTTTATTCTTAGTATCTCTAGTATCATATCCATGTATTTCTGGGCGAGAGGTTCTATTGCTAGCGCAAACAATAAAGGTGATAGAGGACAACCTTGTCTACAACCTCGAGATAAACTAAATTTAGTTGATAGCATTCGGTTTGTTGTTATTCTAGCTATTGGATTTGCATATAGCAATTTAATCCAAGTAGTAAACTTCTCTCCCAGTTTGAAAGCTTCCATCACCGAAAATAAATAAGGCCATTCCACTTGGTCAAAAGCTTTTTCTGCATCAAGCGAAATGACTACTAAATCTTTTTTATCACTTCTTTTCGAATATATAATATTGAATAACCGTCTTAGATTGTATGAGGAATATCTTTTTGGTATAAATCCTGTTTGATCGGGGTGGATTAATTCGTTAACGACTGAACTTAGTCTTTGTGCTAATATTTTTGTTAGTATCTTTTGATCCGTATTTAATAGAGCTATTGCTCTATATGATCCTGGTTCATCCAAGTCTTTATTTATTTTGGGTATAAGTGTTACAATAGATTCATTCAACGTGTCTGGTAATTTCTGTTGTGTGTATATCTGTTCATATAATGATTTCAGACGCGGAACCATATGATCATGAAATATTTTATAAAATTCCGAACCTATACCATCAGGTCCCGGTGTTTTACCATTTTTTAATGATCTAATAGATTCTTGGATTTCTTTTATTGAGATATCAGCATTTAATAATTCTCTATTTTGTAAATCCAATCCTTTCAGGTTACATTTTTTTTTTAAATGCATCTATTTCTGTTTTATTTACTGTTGCTTTAGCAGTGTATAGATTTTTATAATATTGCATAAATCTTTCATTAATATCTTTAGGTTGTATTAATAATTCACCGTTTTGTGATTTAATCCTATGTATGATTTTTTCACCTTCAATTTTCCTTAATTGTCGAGCCAATAATTTTTGGGGTTTGTCTCCAAATTCAAACTGTAATTGTTTAGTATGTTGATAAAATTTTATAACTTGATCTGTATATATTTTATTTAATTTATATTTCAATGCTACAATTTTATTATGTAATATTATATCTGGCTTTGTTGCATTCTGTATATCTAATTGCTTAATCTCCCTTTCCAAATCTTGTTGTTCCTTCCGAATCTTTTTGTTATGGAATGCTTGTGAAGAAATCATGATTCCCCGGAGATATGCTTTAAATGTTTCCCATAATAAGGAGCGAGATATTTCTGGTTGATCATTTATTTCAAAGAAAATCTTAATTTGAGTTATGATATATTCCTGAGTGGTTTTATTTTTTAAAATTTGTGGATTAAGTTTCCACTGTCCTGAATTTTCTGTTTTGCCATTTATTTTAATTTTAAATGTTAATGGCGCATGATCTGAGATTATAATATTATGATATTTGGGTTCATAAGTAAGTGAAATAAGTTTTGCATCCACCAAAAAATAATCTATTCTTGAATAAGTTTTATGTACTGGCGAGTAAAAAGAGTATTCTCATCCCGTAGGGTTTTCTGTTCTCCAAACATCTTTAATGTTAGTCGTTTGCATATATGCGTTTAATAAATCACTAGAATGTGATTTAGTTTTTCTTTGTTTTGTAGATCTGTCTAGGTAAGGGTCTAGTGTACAATTAAAATCTCCTCCAATTATCAAATTATATTGTGTTAATTCCGGAATATTGTTAAGTACTTTCTTAAAAAACAATGGGCTATCAAAATTTGGTCCATATATATTAACAAAAATCATTTTTTCTGTGTTTAATTCTCCTATCACAATAATGTATCTGCCATCTTTATCAGTTATGGTTGATGTATGCTTAAATAAAGTACCTTTACGAAGTAATATTGCTACACCTCTTGATTTATGCGTAAAAGAAGAGTGATATATTTTATCTATCCATTTAGCTTTCAACCTGTTTTCAGCGTCTTTTTTTAAGTGAGTTTCTTGAATGTAAATTACATCTGCTTTACTTGCCTTTAAATGTGCCAATACTTTTCCTCTCTTTATCGGTTCATTAATACCTTTAACATTCCAACTACAAAACGTTAATCCCTCATTCCCCGTATTTCTTTTTAAGTCTTGCATTTTAAGTTTGTAGAGATCTACAATAGAGTCTAAGGATCAGCGCGACAGACCCAACCTTACACCCGAACACTGAATAGATGAATTTTAAATCTCGTTTATGTCCCTCACGAATATATCTCCATTGGTCCAATGTGTAACTCCATTCAAACTGAAAAATACAATAGATATAAAAGAAGAATAAAGGATAGTTTAAGAAGCTAGTGATGTGTTTAAAGGTAGAAAGAACTACATCTAGAATAGTTGTAGTTTGTGCTAGCCATACTAGCATGGCTATCCATCTAACGACTTCCGTCATTGATGTTATTAACTTGGCCAGCTCCTAGATTTAGGGAATTATTATTCCATAATAATATTTTAGCGGGGGTATAATATTAAGGGGAAAAAAAAAAAAAGGGGAGGCAATAGAAAAAAAGGAAAAGGGGTAGGATTCATCATATAAAAGTATCTATATCTAGAATTAACTTAGAAATCTAAGTAATATTAAACATAAAAAATATAAAGGCTATATAAGAAAGAAAAAGGGGATACAAAAATACTATAGAACAAAAAGGAAAAACTAAAGTACAAAGTAAAAATTGTTATTATAAAGAAAGATCTCCAAATGAGATCCATCGCTATATTTAACTCTATTCATTAAAGGAACATTAGTTGTTAATTATTAGTAATAGTGATTAGCAATAGTGAGCAATCTTAATTGATAAAAATAATACTAATAATAAAACCGCGTTGTGATTTTAATATATGTGTTATTTATTTATGTTAGTTATATGTTAAGACTAATTATCAATATCCAGATAACGCTTTCCAATCCAGTTTTTTTCCTCTCCATTCCATTCGACATTGTCCATTCCATCTAGTCCAATATTATCTTGTAAAATCTCACAGGGTGTTGAGAGTCCGTGTTGGATCTCTAAAAGTAGTAAGAGTCAGTATATTTACTTGTAGATACTTTTCAGGTCTTGAACTGCTGTGCGAATTCCAATGCTGCTGCTGGGGTATTAAAGAAATGTTCCGCGTCGTTAAAAGTAACTCTTAAAATAGCTGGGTAATTCAAACCGTATCTCAGGTTTTGTACTCCCCTCATAAGACTTTTGGCTTCATTAAATGCTTTCCATTTCCTAGCGACCTCTGGTGGGTAATCTCGGTAGATACTAATCCTTTGTCCTTCAAATGTCAGGTCTTTGATTCTCTAAACTTTTCGCATAATCTCATCCAGAACAAAGTCATATTGTAGCTTTATAATCATTTGTCTTGGAGGGGCGTTTAGTCTGGTCTGACGTCTGCTGACTCTATGGGCACGAGCTAATAAAGGCATTTCTTCCAGAGATAGAACACCTTGGAGTAATTTAGCAGTGAATTCTCGAGGATCTTTGTTTTTCTCTCGCCCTTCAGGAATCCCTGCGATTCTCAGATTTTGTCTTCTCTGATGTCCTTCTAGCTCAGTACATTTCTCTGTTGTTTTAGTCAGCAGGTTCATTTTCTGTAATCAGCTTTGCTGTAGTCAAAGCACTTTTATCTAAACCTGTGCCAAATTTCAAGTAGACACCAGACATGGGTCACAAAAGTTAAATTCTAGAAACATTTTCGATGTTCGGCCCACGGCCTGTCAGTGGAGGAGTGTCAAGTGTCTGGAGGCGTGGCAAGTATGACAGGAGACCCCCTCCCATGGATACCTCCTGGCGTCCTCTTTGGCTGGTTCAGATTCTGTTGATGAAAGTCATGGATCATGGAGGGGTCCAGGATATCACGGACAGGAATCCAGTTCTTCTCCACTGGACCGTAGTCCTCCTAGCCAACCGAGTACTGGATCCCTCTGCCACGCCGCCGGGACTTCAGCAGTTGCTTCACCGTGTACACCAGACCACCGTCAATGATGCGGGGTGGCAGAGGAGCGGGAGACAGGGAGCTGGAGGACACAGGCCTAACCCGGGAGAAGTGGAAGATGGGGTGAATCCGAATAGACCGGGGCAGTCTAAGGCGGACAGCAGAGCGGTTAATGATCTTGAGAATCGAGAATCGGCCAATAAACCGTGAAGTCTAACTTACGGGACTCAATGCCGAGGGGGAGATCTCAGGTGGACAGCCATACCTTCTGACCAGGGCGATAGCGAGGGGCAGGGTCCGGTGATGATCCGCCTGTCGTCTGTACCTGGAAGCGGTGCGGAGCAGGGCAGAACGGGCCTCCTTCCAGATCTGACAACCGCGGCGCACAAACTCCTGGGCAGAGGAAACCTCCTCCTCTTGGTCTGGGAACAGAGGTGACTGTTAACCAAAGGAGCAGTGGACTGGAGATGGACCAGTGGCAGAGAATTGTGGGCATATTCGATCCATACCAATTTGCTGGACCAGGTGGTAGGGTTGGCGGACTCCAGGCAACATAGGGTGGTCTCCAGGGCCTGGTTGGCTCTCTCCGACTGACAAATAGATTGTGGATGGTACCCAAAAGAGAGGCTGTCAGAGAAGCCAACCAGGGAGCAGAAAGCCTTCCAAAATTGTGAGGTGAACTGCGGATCCCTGTCAGAGACGATGTCGCGAGGGAAACTATGGAGTCTGATAACCTGGTTTACAAAGAAGTGAGCGTGTTCTACAGCAGATGGGAGCTTAGGAAGTGGAAGGAATTGAGCAACTTTGGAGAAACGGTCCACAATGATAAGAATAACCCTATTACCCTTGGACGAAGGCAAGCCGGTGATGGTCCAGGGTGATGTGGGACCAGGAACGGCAGGGAACAGGCAGGGTATGAAGGAGACAAGAAGGAGACTGATGGGACGTCTGATTCTGTGCACAGGCAGAGCAGGCAGAGACGAAAGACCAGGTGTTGGTCTCCACGGTGGGCCACCAGAACTGCTGGCGCAGCAGGTAAAGGGTGCGGCCGATGCCAGGATGACAGGTGAGATTAGAGGAATGGGCCCAATGGAGTACTTCAGAACGGTTAAGACTGGGACAATTAACTTATTGGGGGCTCCCGAACCAGAATCGGGGTGATGACGCTGGGCATTGCGAACTGTGGTCTTGATCTCCCAGGTGACTGAGCCCACCAGGCAGGAGGGAGGCAGAATAGGTTTGTGATAAAGTTTGTGCTGGTCGGAACTGAACTCGCGGGAGAAGGAGTCGGGCTTGACACTCTTGGACCCAGGACAGTATGACAAGGTGAAGTTAAACAAGGGGTAAATCAGGGCCACCTGGCTTGACGGGGGTTGACCTGCTTTGCTGAACGCAGGTACTCCAGGTTCTTGTGGTCCGTCCAGACTTGGAATGGCTGCTCAGTGCCCTCCAACCAATGCCTCCACTCCTCCTACGCCAGATTCACTGCCAGCAGCTCACTGTTGCTGATGTCGTAATTCCTCTCAGCCGGGGAGAGGCGGCGAGAGGCGAAGGCACAGGGAAGCATCTTCTGGTCCTTGGAGGAGTGTTGGGAAAACACTGCCCCAACTCCAACATCAGAGGCGTCAACCTCCACCACAAACTGATGGGCCGGGTCAGGATGCTCCAAGATGGGGGCGGTAGTGAAGCATTGCTTAAGGTCCTGGAATGCCTCCTCAGGCAAACTTGAAGGAGGAAGACGCGAGAGTAGCGAGAGGAGCAGCCAGGATGATGTAGTTGTGGATAAAGCGGCAGTAAAAATGGGCGAATCCGAGGAAGCATTGTAGCTTCTTCCGCCTGGTAGCCTCAGGCCAATCTACCACCAATCTCACCTCTCCTGGATCCATCTCAACATGGCCAGCAGAGGATGTATCCCTGGAAGACTCCGTGGGCTGGTGGAACTCACATTTCTTGGCCTTGACAAATAGTTGGTTCTCCCATAGCCGCTGCAGGACGAGACGGACATGGCGGGCATGTTCCAATGCAGATCCAGAGTAGACGAGGATGTCATCCAGGTAAATGAAGACTAACCGGTTCAGCATGTCCCAGAGCACATCATTGACCAGAGCCTGGAAGACAGCCAGTCCGAAGGGCATTACCAGTAGCTCGTAATGCCCGCTGGGTGTGTTGAAGGCTGCCTTCCACTCGTCTCCTTCCTTGACGCGAACCAAATGCTAGGCATTGCGTAGATCCAGCTTGGTAAACATGGTTGCATGCTGCAGGCAGTTGGAGCTGAGTGGCAACGGATAACGGTTTTTGAAAGTGATGCCATTCAGTCCTCGATAGTCAATGTAAGGGCCAAGGTCACCATCCTTCTTACTCACAAAGAAAAATCCTGCCCCGGTTGGAGGATGGACAAATTAAACCAGCTGCCAGAGACTTCGAAATGTATCTCTCCATGGCGTTGGTCTCAGGAGCAGAGAGTGAGTACAGACATACACGGGTGAAGAAGTACCAGATAATAAGTCAATGGCACAATCACAAGGACGGTGAGGAGGTAAAGAAGTGGCTCAGGACTTACAGAAGACCTCTGTCAGGTCATGACACTCGGATGGTACTTTGGACAGGTCAGGCTTGCCACTAGGAGCAACAGACACAGAGGTGAGTTGAAGACAAGTGGAAACAAAGACAATTAATGTGACAATCCTCCCCCCGCCAGTTGAGATCTTGCCAGTGGACCAGTCTACGGTTGGATTGTGTGTAGTCAGCCAAGGCCAACCCAGAACGACAGGGACATGAGGTAAATTTAGCAGGCGCAACTGAATCTCTCCCGGTGGTTTCCATTAATACACAGTTTAGAGGGAGAGAAGAGAGTGAAACCATACCAATAATTCTTCCATCAAGTGCACTGGCTTGGCAGGGCTCTTCTACATTATTTCTGAGCATCAGTAATATCAATTAAGCTATCATCTGCCCCCCAAGTCAATCAGAACATTAAGTTTCTATAGGGTGTCTACAAAACCGTAATCGGGGTGAGACTGCGGAAATAGGAGGGAAATAATCCTTGCTCACCCATAATCCCTCGCTTGGGATTTTTTTTTTTTTAAATATTTTTATTATAGAAACAAAATAATAACAAAGTACATTATTTTACAATGATGAAAATACATAATATTAATGATATAATTCGCACTATTAATATTATTTGAATTATTATTAATTATAAATTTTAAGATTATATATTTTATATAATTGAGAATACATGGTACTAGTAATTCATTCATAATATTAGTAATATACTCGTACTGTTGATAATATTTATATTGTCACTGATTTTAAAATGTAGGACCAAATTTTATATAATTAAAAATACGTAATACTAGTAAAACTTTTATGATATTCATTATATTTTCATACTGTTAATAAATATTTGTATTATCATTGATTTTAAAATTTTAAATTATATATTTTATATAATTGAAAATACATGATACTAATAATACTTTCATAAAGTTAGTGATATTTATATTCGTACTGATATTAAAAATTTAAGATTATGTGTTTCTATACATTTTTCTAATTTTTTTATAAAAGTATGAAAAAATAGAGAGAAAGAGTGTGAAAAGTTTGACGGAGAATGGAGTATTAATCATTAATCCGTCCTTTGGAGATATATTCATGATTTATTATATATATTTCTTCATCTATTCAAATATTCAGGCCTCAGTCAAGTCCTCGTGCCGAACCATTATGACCCTGTAAATATTTAATATATGGAGACCAAATCCCTCTGAAGAGATCTAACCTGTCCATTAGGACAAGCCTCAATCTCTCCAGATGAAGTGTCTCCGACATTTCTATGTTCCACATTTTGATTGTTGGGGATGTAGGGCCTTTCCAAAATTTTAATATTAATTTTTTTCCCAATTATTAAACCATAGTCGATAAAAGTTCTTTGGTTCATTGTTATTAGTTGGTCAGTTTCTAGTATTCCAAGTATTATTAACTTTGGATCAGGAGTCAAAGTTATATTGACAACATTCGAAATTATCTTAAATATTTCATTCCAGTATTTTACAATTTTTATACAGTTAGTGAATAAGTGTGACAAATTTGCTTCTGAGTTTTGACATTTATCACATATAGAGGATATTTTTTGGAAAAATGTTATGTAATTTAGATTTGGAATAATGTAATCTATGTAGTATTTTAAACTGTATAAGGGAGTGTTTAGCATTTAACGAGCAATGATGTATATGTTGTAAACTTTCATCCCATATTTTCTGGTCTTATAATTTGGCCTAATTCATTTTCCCAAGACTGTCTATGTATTTCTGTTGATGGGACATCACTTTCCAATAAAAATATTGTATATATATGATATCATTTTTTTCCGTATTTGGATGTTTATTCAAGCATTCATCTAAAATTTCTGTCTTTTCTATTTCTAAGTTCTTGTGTATTTGCAGAAACATAATTTCTGATTTGTAAATATCTAAAATATTCTTTATTGTGTAGTCCATAAGTTTGTTGTAACTCTTGAAATGAGAGGAAAGAATTTTCCTTATAAAGATCACCCATCTTAGAAATTCCTTTATTTTTCCAGAGTGTTGGCTTTTTACCAGGCAAGCAGCGATGAAGTGTCCGGGACCTCCACAGTAGAGACAACACCTCTCCCGTATGCGTCTCTGGCGCTCGGTCTTGCTCAGCCTGCTGCGACCAATCTGCATAGGCTCCCCCTCCACTGGATCAAGACCGGAATGTGTGAGGGTTCTTCTTCCTAAGGGAAGTGAGCCAATTGGCTCACTAAGATGAGAGCAGTGTGATGGGTAAGGACACTGTTTGAGAGCTGATGATATTCAGTCTCGCTTTCGCTCTCAGAACCGGTTATTTATCCGGATGGTAAAATCAATCAGCGCGTCCAGTACCGAGGGAAACTCGTCCTTCGGCTTCTCGTTGAGGCCATGGATGAATATACTGAGCAGAGTGGTATCACACCAACCGTCCTCCAAAGCACTGGTTCGAAAATCAATAGCTTAATTGGCAACAGAGCATACCCCCTGGCAGAGATGCAGCATCCTCTTGGCCACCTCTCTTCCGACCAAAGTGTGGTCGAAAATCTTTCTCAGCACTGCCGAAAAACGGGCAAAGTCCAGGCAGAAGTCTAGCTGTCTCTCCCTGGCAGCTGCACCCCAGGCTGAAGCATGTCCTGACAGCAGGGAGATGGCATAGGCAACTTTGTAGCGTTCTGCACTGAAGTGGGACGGTTGGAGCACTGGGATAGGAATGACCTGCAGGTAGAGGGATCATCATGGTACCTCTCCAGGGTGGGAAAAACTGGTTCCAGAATGGGCTGGATACAGCTGGAAGTGGACGGAGGCGGAGAGGCATCAGCAGAGACGGAAGGAATTGGCAATGGTGCAAGGTGTGACAGGACCTGGCTGATAGTCTTTGCCAACTGCTGGATGATTGCTACGAGTTGGTCTATTCGAGCCTCATGGGCGCCAAGAGTGGAATCTTTAAGTTGAACAGCCCTGCGCAACTGAGCCAATAAATCCTCAGGTTCGGAAGTGGGAGCGCCAAGACTCTGGTCGGTCTGGTCAGAATTGCCTGTCGAGTCCATACTGGCCGACTAATCTGTCAAAGGCTCACCGAGAAGTACTGAAGAAAACCCAAAATCCAGACGCGAATGAAACCAAAGATATAGACCTGGACTCAGAACTGCTTTTGAACCAACAAAATTCAGAACTGCTATCAAACCGACAGAACGCAGAACTGATTAGTTGGCACCAAATTGGTGATGATCTCAGGTATTTATACCAAGTGATAGATTAGGGGAGCAGATTAAATGCAGGTATAACTCTTAATAGCTCAATGGAGGAGTGTGCAAAGAGTCTCAAGTGTCTGGAGGTGTGGCAAGTGTGGCAGATTACCTTATGGCTATTGCAAACTTTTGTATATAGTTTCCTCCCAATGAACCATGCCCACAATTTGAGGATCAAAGGAATTTGAGGAACAAACGTAAAAGGTCCTCTCCACATAAATGTAGAGAAAGTCTCCTAACACAACCTTGTGGCCCAGGATCAAATAGTAAATAATGTTTAACTCCACTCTCTATGTTCCATCCTTTAGTCATTCCATCCTGAAATCTTTAACATTTTAAGTATTAAGTTTTGTCACGTATGTCCCTACACATAGTGTGGACATACATCTATTGAAGTTCATTTGCATGTACACCTACCGATCCTGTGTGAGTGATCAAAGCTCAATTCAAGGCATTTGACAGGGAAAAAGTGGAGGCAGAAACAATTTAATTTCAAGATTTGATAAATCAGCTCATTATCCCATTACAGGATTTAGCATTGTTCAAGGCTCTCTGCAGATGTGTCCAGTAGTGGGAGAGTCTAGGACCACAGGGCACAGCCACAGAACAAAAGGATGTACCTTTATAGAGAGTCATAGAGATGTATCTTTAGACTGTGGATGAAGAGGAATTTCTTTAGCCAGAGGGTGGTGAGTCTATGGAATTCACTGCCACAGATGGTTGTGGAGGCCAAGTCATTGGGTATTTTTAAAGTGGAGATTGATAGATTCTTGATTAGCAACATTGTAAAAGGTTACGAGAAGGCATGAGAATGGGGTTGAGAGGAGGAAATAAATTAGCCACGATCAAATGGCGGAGTACCCTTGATGGGCCGAATGGCCTAATTCTGCTCCTATATCTTATGATCTTATGATCGGTGGTCTCTAGTGCAAGTAAGAACCACAAGGCCCTAATATTTCAACATAATGGGACTTGGCACATCACTTTAATCACCACAGAACGAGGCCTTGTAACCATAAAGTAATGTGGTTGCCATGGACTGTAAACACATTGTACTTTCATTTTATCTTAGTGATTACTAATCTCACAGGAACTTGACAATCTACAAACACACTGTCATCACTAACCACAAAAAGCCTTTGTTCCATGTGCTTACAGCCCATGATCAGGCAAGGCTGATGGAACCATCCTTTGTGATGTTTTCTCCTTGGGTGTAAACGTGAAATTATCATTTTTCATGTTTCTTTTGGAGTTTTCTGCCCATAAACCTCCTGAAGTTGGTAGAAGTTTCAGAGAATCCCAAACAGGATCAATAGGAATGAATTTTCCACATTCCTCTTCTTAATGTAAAAGTAATAACTGTCTTCCGATTCATCTGTTCCCAGAATTTATGAATAAATTTGGACCATGACGCTATAGATTCATAAGACAATTTGCACTTTAAAGATTATTCCCCTGCACACAACAACAGAAAGTGGTGGGACTCAAAATAGGTTATTTTGACTGGCCAAATTTATAGGACTATCAGTTTCCAATTTGCTGTGCACTGTATAATCAGTATCAGTATAATCAAACGGATTCAGTTGGCACCATGAAATCATTAGTTTATATGATATCATAAGACTTTCTTGTGAGTTTTACCATTAGTGAGGTGTTCTGAAGAACATAGAAGAAGGTACTACAGTTGCTGATTTACACCGAAGATAGACACAAAATGCTGGAGTAACTCAGTGGGACAGGGAGCATCTCGGGAGAGAATGAATGGGTGACGTTTCGGGTCGAGACCCTTCTTCATGTTCTGAAGAATGTTATGTCGATCTATTTTATTAAATCAAAATTTTGCTTCATAGAGTTGTTATGAAACTATAGTCAATGATACAAAAATACGGTGCTATCATTGACTTTGTGGTGTTTTGTTATTAAATTCAATTCTATTTGGATTTTGAAAATAGGATAACCCATCCAATTTAAAATCTCCGTTAAAAAAGAAAGAATTTGGTGCTAGGATTTCGTATTTGAGCTGGCACTTATAACACCAGTAGTAATTTCTAGGGTAATTTCAGTTTCAATGATCAGGAATTATATATTTTATGCTTTACAGTAGCCAACTGGGTCAAAGATTTGAAGGAAATCTCAGGAGGAAGGTTCACATACCCATAACTAAATCTAATCAAATCAGCCTCCATTAATGTGACACAAAGTTGGGTGGGCGCTATGCAATTTTTTATTGTATGGTTTACCTTTGTGTTTATGCCCATGATTATTTATTGCCCTAGAAGAAGAGAGGAAAATATATCTAATCACACAGCTTTCAGTCATAAAAGTATGAAAGGTCATGAATAAGATTCTATGTTTTCAAGTCCTCCATTATGTAAACACTCAACCACTCCACCATTAGCGCACTACAGCTACAGTTTACACTATCAACAAAATGGATGATGACAACTTGACAAGACTCAACCAACAGTACTTCCCAGATCCACAATCTCCACCATCTAGAAGAACAAGGGAAACATGGGCCTTGTAATGACATTATGTGCCAGTTTTCCACTAAATCACAAGTCATATTGACTTAGAAATATATCACTGTTTCCTCAATGTAACTCGACCAAAACCTCGTCAGTATCTACCTCACATCTTGGAGGTGGGCCTTCATCAAAAGGGCTGCAGGAATCCATGAACGCAGCTCACCACCACCTTTGCACGGGTCATTTTGGATGGGCATTGAATGCTAGATCTGTGAAAGCAACCATTACAAAGCAAGTCATAAGATGTTTTATGAAGACACTCATCCATTCCTAAGCCTGAATTTTTACAAAGTTCCTCGTCAGGTAACAAGGCAAGAAAGTCATAATGTGGATTGATAAGTAGCTCAATGTCGAATTTTCTTTGTCCTCTTCCTCAGCTAAGCATCCCATCCCTGGATGATGAATGTGATGATCAGATGGGGAAAACTAGTTGTTGATTCTCAGATATTATTCCTTCCCTAGTTTAACACTCATGTTCTATTCTCCTTTATCTAATTTCTCCTGCATCCTTTGTTGAGTTTTACAAAGGAAACTGGTCCCCTCATCCATTTAAATAAAAAGTGAACGCATTAATTCAAATCTTCCCAGATATATTCACCTTTCTTGAACATATCTTTCTTAGCATTACCCACCCCCTTTATATTCTTGAAGAATCTCTTTAAAAGCATCCACCATGTAGAACATTGGGATACCTACGCTAAAGGTAACATATTATAAAGGCAAATATTATATTTTTTTCAGCTGAATTATCAATATGGAAACTGTGTTCGCCAATACGTGCCTATTCATGACTTGTCATGGTGATTGACTATTTTTGTGTTTGTGTGGCACTGTCACAAATATTCAGATGAATGCACAATTAACGTGTGATAAACAGCTTGGTTTAATCGATGTGTTTTAAGGAGAATCATGGAGAAGGAGGGAATGGAAAGGTTGCCCATCTATTGTCATAACTGGGTTCTTTAACTGAGAATGAGTAGTTTCATTAGTCCTGATACCCGATAAAGGTTTGGGACCTGAAGACATTTTAATTGAATTGGTGCCCTTACCCATTTACCTGAGGGAATTGCCTCTGGCTTAATCAAGTGCTGGCTTTTCTTACTTAATGTCCCAGCAAATTCTGGTGCATCAATGCAGAATCACTGCAGAAATACATTTAAACTGTCTCATTAATATGCAGGCGGTGGCAGTAAATGTTATTCCGTGTTTCAAATTTTTAACAAGCCCAGCGGTGTTCAAGGTGCTGCAGTGAAAATTTAGACCCCCTCTGACTGTAACTCTTCACCCCCATCAGAGAATCTGTTACAATTGCTCCTGGTAGAGTTTTAACATTTAATAATCAGACTTAACAAGCCTCAGTAATAAAAATACTGGAACATACCGCAAGGACATTTTTTTTCAAACCAGCCTCTGTCTAGCCTTATTTAATGTGCTAATGTTAGTCAGCCGGTAGGCACAAACCCATATCTCAAACTTTTAATGATCATTTTTAAAGCAAAAAAATTCCTTTAACAAATGGAGTTTAGCCAAAACTCATTATATTTCAATGCTTGTTTTTATTCCCCTCAAACTTTTGTAACACAGAATTAATAAACCTGCCACTGTGACTGTTTGGGTCCTTAATGACTGTCACACCAGCTATCAGTTTCTTTTGATTAACTGAATCTTATAAAAACTTTGCTTAATCCCCTGAGCAAAACTGCAGTTGTAATAATACTGAGGCTAAATTCACTGCTGTAGAACGTTTAATGCAGGAAATACTATGCAATTCATCATTTAAATCTACTGTATAATATCAAACTTTATTACTCACTTACTTCATGTAGGAGATACTTATGCATTCATTTCAAAAAAGGGCACATCAACCATAATTCAGTTTATAAACTGTGGAATAGGTTGTGAATGTCGGCATGAATATTCATTAGAATCTCTTAATCTGCCATCTATGGTGATTCATTAGAGGTATGTAAATATTACTCATTGGAATTGTTCTTAACCGACAACTATAATTTTGTCATTATCAAATTATTAATTGTTCTGTGTAATGGTGCATTATGATGTGCTTGTTAAATCACAAAATATATGATAATGGTAATGATAATGTGCTGTGGTGCATGTTTACACTATAACCTATGATGCATGGTGGGAATGGGAATCTGTTATGTTAATGAGTACATTACAGGATAGTTTTACCTTCATTATATATGAGCAATCAAATTGCCCAACACTTTGATGCATTACATATTGCTTTCATTTTCTTTCCATTTCAAAGACCACTTACTTTCACATGCCAATTAATCCTGAATCTAATTGCCGTGATTTTGGTTAATTATTGCCAGAATTAGCTGCATTCTGCATGACCTTTCAACTCTGTGACCTGGGTGGGAGATAATGATAGGCAAAGCCATCCTCTCAACATGCTGCGTAATATATGAAAGATTTCCCACAGTCTGTTCATCCACTCCATAAAGTAATTTAGGAACATTTGCATTTCACAAGCATTTTCATCGGTGACGAGAATTAGCAGCTTCAAATTCCTGGGTGTTTACGTCTCGGATGATCTGTCCTGGGACCAGCACACAGATGTAATCGCAAAGAATAGTCTAACAAACCTCTACAGATGTAAAGTCTCCATAGATGTACAGGTTTGTAGGCTAATTGGCTTGGTAAAATTGTAAATTGTCCCTGGTGTGTGTAGGCAAGTGTTAGTGTGCGGGGATCGTGGTGGACTCAGCGGGCCGAAGGGCCTGTTTCCACACTGTATCTCTAAACTAAACTAAATGTATTGCAGGAAATATCCTGACTGGTTGCATCATGGCCTGATATGGCAAATGCAACACAGAAGAACGCAAGTGGCTGCAGAGAGTGGTGGACTCGGCCTGGTCCAGCCCTCCCCACTTTCAAATTCATCTTCAGGAGGAACAGCCCCAAGAATCTGTCAACAAGGCATCCCCACCCGGCCCATTGAAAGAAGGCATACCAAATCTCTTTAAACCTCTAAGAAGATAGCTGACCCTTCTGTCACACAAAGTCATAGAGTCCTTCGGCCCAACTTGCCCACACCGGTCAACATGTTCCAGCTACACTAGTCGCACCTGCCCGCGTTTGGCCCATATCCCTCCAAACCTGTTATATTCATGTACCTGTCTAACTATTTTTTAAACGTACGGATAGTCCCTGCCTCAACTACCTCCTCTGGCAGCTCGTCACCCTTTGTGTGAAAACGTTACCCCTCCGAATCCTATTAAATCTTTTTGCCTTCACCTTGAAGCTCTGGTCCTCAGCTCATCTACTCTAGGCAAAAAACTCTGTGCATCTACCTGATCTATTCCTCTCATGAATTTATACATGTCTATAAGATCACCCCCTATCCACCTGCGCTCCAATGAATAGAGTCACAGCCTACTCAACCTCTCCCTATAGCTCAGACCCTCTAGTCCTGGTGACATTCTCTTAAATCTTCTCTGTACTCTTTCTAGCTTGACAATATCTTTCCTATAACATGGTGCCCAGAACTGAACACAATACTCTAAATGTGGCCTCATCAATGTCTTATACAACGGCATGCTGTTTAGCTCTATGTCTCTGGAAAATGAGGTATATATGAAGGATCAGAATGCCTTGATGAACGAGATGTTACACTGAAGATTATTTGGAGCACTTTGAATTGTGGGAATGTACAGGTATGGATTGAGAGTTAAAGATGGAACTACAGATGCTGGAAAATCGAGGGTACACAAAAGGCTGGAGAAACTCAGCGGGTGCAGCAGCATCTAAGGAGCGAAGGAGATAGGCAACGTTTCGGGCCGAACACCTTCTTCAGACTGATGGGAGGTGGGGGGGTGGGGAGAAGAAAGGAAAAAGGAGGAGGAGGAGCCCGAGGGCTGAGGGAGAGGTGGAAAGGGGAGGAGACAACAAGGGTTAACAGAATTGAGAAAATTCAATGTTCAAGCCCTTGGTTAACGGACAGAAAATTGTAAGAATATATAGTTTATTGCACTAGAGTCCAACGACTAATTGAGTACTTTAACGATCCCTGCTGGGGCCCCAACATGTTTGCAATCTATAATCAATGATTCAGATAAACAGGGTGTGTTATATATTTAAGTTTACTGATGATACAAAACAAACTTGGAGTGCAAATTATGATGAGATTGCTTAAAGACTTCAAGGGAATACAGATAGGCTAAGTGAAAGAGCCAATACAAAGCAGACAAAATTTAACAGAAAAAACTAAAATTAACTACTTTCATGGAAAAGTGGCTGATCAGTTTTATACCCCGTTCTCCTGCCTTCTTCCCCTAAAAGTTCACCAAGCAGGTATGAAGGACTTTCATTGCGAGAGGATTTCAGTAGAGTGTAAAAATGTCTCAGTGTGTTCCATAGGGACCTGCAATGACTGCACCTGGAATATAGAGCACTCTGAACATCTGGTCTCTGTACCTAAGGAAGGATTTACCTACAATAGAGAGAGTGTAACAAAGGTTCACAAGATTAATTCCTCGGATGTTGGTATCATCTGTGGAGATTAGAAGGTGAGTTTAAGCAAATTAGACCAACATTCTCTGATGGTTAGAAGAATGAGTGGTTGTCACTGAAACATACATAATGGTTGAAGAGCTTGTCAGGCCTGAAGCAGAGATGATGTTTCCCCTAGCTACGGTATCCACAGGTCATATTCTCAAAATAATGGATTGTCCATTCTGGATTGAACTAATGGAAAAAACATTATGAGAAAATAGTGAATTCTTGAAAATCTCCATTGTGGTGTGATGTGGACTATCAGTCACTGAGTATATTGAAGATAATGGACCAATAGACATTTTAAAGATTAATGGAGTGTGGAATGGGGTTAGTGCAGGGAAATAGTTTTTATTGCACAAGATGGAAACTAAGGAACTGTAGACGCTAGTTTACGAAAAAGGACACAAAGTGCTGGAGTAACTCAACGGGTCAGGCAGCACCTCTGGAGAACATGGACAGGTGATGTTTTGGCAGGTGTCTGAAAAAGGATCCCTACCCAAACGCCACCTATCCATGTTCTAAAGATGTAGCTTGATCTGCTGAGTTACTCCAGCACTTTGTGTCTTTTTTTTTAAATTGCAAGAGCATTTGAGTATGAGTCGAGATGCCCTGCTGAGACTACTTCAGAAATATTGTGTACATGTGCAGTTCATAGTAAGTTCATAAGTTCTAGGAGCAGAATTAGACTATTCGGCCCATCAACACCACCATTCAATCATGGCTGATCTATCTTTCCCACTCAACCCCATTCTCCTGCCTTCTTCTCATAACCCCTGGCACCTGCACTAATCAAGAATCTGTCAATCTTCTCCTTAAAAATATCTGTTGACTTGTCCTCCACAGCCACCTAAGGAAGGACAGATTTTGGGGCATTTAGGGAATCAAGGGAAATAAGGTTAGTGCAAGAAAATAGAGCACAGCTTATTGGAAAAATGCATGTGGGGCAGCATACCCTTCTCTCATTTTTATTTCTTATGTTCCCGTGTTCTCTAGTTCTTTGTAATTTCCACAGTACTTTCAGATAACCTGTCATCTTTCTTTTTTTTACAGTAAAGTCTGTATCTCCTCCAGCATCCCTATAAACTCGCGGACTCCACTTCCAGACAGGCCATGGACAATAAATACCAGCTTGCAGACAACGTCTTTTCCACAGAATAAGTTTCAAAAGAAAACAGATGAAGCTCCATCCATGGGGCAGTCAATTACCTCAATGGTGTGAGTATTTCCTGCTGTTTCATAACAGCCTAGCGAGTGACGGAACGGAGGAACAGGAACATCTTAAACTAAGCCTATAAAAAACAATTGTTCAGTCCAGCTGGAATATGGTATCCTATTCCAACCACACACTTTAGGAAAAATGGGAAGAAATCACAAAAGAGATTCCCCAGGATGGATCAATGGATGGAATGTCATAGCTCTGTGCACACACTGGAGAAGGTGGTGATGTTCATCTTTGTGCACAGAAGGTTAATGGAGATTTGATAAAGGGTTTGGAGTGAATAAGTCAAAATGAATAGTGTAGATATACTTGGTGTGAGGACGTCGATTTAAGGTGACCGTTTAAAAATCCAGAAGCAACACAATGATTGACACAAAAATCTGTAGTAACTCAGTGGGACAGGCAGCATCTCCAGAGTTACACCAGCATTTTGAGTCTATCTTTGGTTTAAAACAACATCTGCAGTTCCTTCCTACACATTTCGCCAGCAACATAAAGAATTTTCTTTCCATAATGATCTGCCTAAAAGGGCGGATATTGTAAATGGGTTAGTAGCTGCAAAATGAATTAGTAGCTACAAATTGAATAATACTTTAAAAGAAAAAATATTGCAACAATATAACAAAAGAGCAGGAAATGTAACTGAATGGAATGCTTTCCGATAGACCCAACACAGATTCTAGGGCTGAGTTGTCTCCTCTTGTCCTGTGAATTATGTGGTACACAGAACAATATTGTGGTTCTAAATTACAACCGAAAATACTGAAAGTATTCAACAGGCCAGGGAGCAGCTTTGCAGAGAAATTGAATTAATGTTTCAAGTCAATGATTTCTCATCTTCATGTTTCTGGGTTAGGTATATAAAACCTTAACAAACTGCTGTTGTAATAAACATAAAAAACAAGGAAACTAAAAGTTATACAGAACAAGGATAATCCTTTCAAAAGGGAAAATATAATTAATTGAAATTATCAAATAAATAAAATATGGACAGGGCTACTCATCCATTCAAAATTATTGCCTAAATTGTCCAAAAAGTGACAATTGAGAAGATTTAATACTAACTCAATTTGGAGATACAATGGTTGGCTAAATGGATATCTGATAGTTGACAATCAAGTAGGATGATGGATTTCTAAAACACCCCTTCATCACCAAGACCCATTTGATGCAATTTTTCAGCAAGTATATTAACAAATATACTTGTGGTGCAGCAGCCTGGTGGCATAGCGGGTAGAGTTGCTGCCTTACAGCACCAGAGACCTGGATTCTCGGGGGCTGTCTGTATGGAGTTTGTACGTCCTCCCCGTCACAACATGGGATTTCTCCGGGTGCTCCTGTTTCCTCCCACACTCCAAAGGCGTACAGGTTTGTAGGTTAATTGGCTTCAGTAATAACTGTAAATTATCACTGGTGTGTAGGATAGTGCTAGTGTACGGCGATTGCTGGTAGGCGCGGATTCGCTGAGCCAAAGGGCCTGTTTCTACGCTAAATCTCTAAACAGTGAGCCCACTTATTTCTAATAAAATGTTGCCTAAATAAGCAACATAATGGTGCACATCAGTTGTAATTCACTTTGCAATTTTAAGGGACAAATAACCTAAAAGATGTTGCCTGATTCCCCCTCCTGTATTACCTGTTCCTGCTGCCAATTGACTGACCTCCTCACCTCCCTCCCTTCTACAACCTACACAATTGAGAAAGGACACAAAATGCTGCAGTAACTCAACGGGTCAGGCAGCATCTCTGGAGAGAAGGAATAGGCGACTCACCCATTGACATTTATATGTGTTATGAACCAAAAAATTCACGCAATGTTGCCATTATAATAGCGATCCTCTTTGCATCAGGTCCTTTCAGCACCAATTTGATAGCATTGATAATTTGATTATTCTAAATAGATCTATGTTAATGAGATATTTGGAAATAGGTAGTTACCACTCCTTAATTCACATCAAGGATTTCAGTAGAAGCTTAGACAAATTGTTGTTGACATTTGTAGATGTTAACAAAATGAAATGTATAATTAATTATTTTGGGTTATAGAGATTGATAAATGGGTGATTAGCGTAAAAAGTGCCGAAGGGATAATGTGATACAACTTAGCAAACAAAACATAGTAATTCTATTCTGAAATGACATAGCCTCAGTATTAAGGTAAATCAGAAGGATCTAGTAGGGTTTCATATTTACAAAAGGTGTAACTCAAATATACAGAGCTGCGGAAAGAATCAAATCAAATTTGAAGCTGAATCAGAAAGCATTGTTAGAAGAGCCACAAGATAAGATCAGCCTATGTAAAACATTAATACCATCCTAGTTTGAGGAGTGTGCATGGTACTGGGCTCCCGGTTATTAAAACAATATTGAAGCATTATTGTGGATGTAAATGAAAATGGTATAAATACCCACTCTAAAGCTTCAATATTGGTTCAATAATGGGGAGCCAAGTACCTTGCACAATAGCTACTTTAGAGTAGGTATAATGAAAATTATACCATAAATACTGCCTGGCATGAAGGATTATGAATGCAAGCAAAATAAATGTAATAATTAGTTCTGTTTTCATTGGAGCAACAGGGATTTTGGCAAGTTTTGATAGAACTTTTATGAATGCAATTTGGATGTAAACTGCTTGGCTATGATGAGAAATCGCGGATGTGCTGGAGTTGCTCAGCAGGTCAGGCAGCATCTCAGCAGAACATGGATTGGCCTAAGATAGACACAAAATGCTGTAGTAACTCAGCGGGACAGGCAGCATCTCTGGAGAGAAGGAATGGGTGATGATTTTGGGTCGAGATCCTTCTTCAGACAGAGTCAGGGGAGGAGGAGATACAAAGATAAGGAAGTGTAAGGTGTGAGAAGATGACATCAACGCGGATGGAGATCAAGGAAAATGTAAGAGTAGATCATTGTTAGCTGGGAGAAGGTAACAACAAAGCAAACAGCGATAAAATGTAATCAGGGACAGTCAGACTGGTCCGAGAACTGGGAAGGAGGTGGGATGGAAAGAGAGCAAAAGCAAGGGTTACTTGGGTTACAAGGATGTTCCCCTGAGTTACTCCAGCATTTTGTGTTGATCTTTGGTTTAAATTAGCATCTGCAGTTCCTTCCTATACATATGGATTGGCCTATCCATGTTCCCCTGAGATGCTACCTGACCCACGGAGTTATTCCAGCACTCTGCATCTTCTTTTGTAAACAAGCATCGGCAGTTCCTTGTTTCTAGCAACATTTCATACTAGTGTTATGAGACTGCAGGTTTCACTTCCAGTTTTTGAGATTAAAGTTGAAGAGAATGGGCAAACTCTATCTTTGGTCAGTAGAAATAAAGTTGTGACTGAGTATAATCTCATCTCAACACATTGGGTTCTATCAAAGTTGAAGGAGCAAAGTGTTCGAGGGCGAGTATAATCTAAACCTAAACCCAAGCTACTTAAAATTTCCATTGATACATAAGAAACTAGAGGTGCTGGAATCTAGAGCAAAACATAAAGTGCTGGAGGAACTCAGCGAATCAGGCACCATCTGGGGAGGGAATAGACCAGTGATGTTTCAGGTCATGGCCAATATGAAGAAGGGGCCTGACCTGAAATATTGCTTGTCTATTCACTCCGCAGACATTGCCTGATCCACTGAGTTCATCTGGCACTTTGTGCTTTGGCTAGAATTACCATTATTCACCCGACAGTGTATGATTGAGGATCGGCACAAAATGCAGGAGTAACTCAGTGGGACAGGCAGAGTCTCTGGAGTGAAGGAATGGGTGACGTTTCGGGTCGAGACACTTCTTCAGTTCCTCCCTACTCATTTTGTATGATTGGGGGATACAGGGGTGGACAAAGAAATGGCTGATAATAGACTATGGGTAGACAGAAATGCAAGAGAAACTCAGCAGGTGAGGCAGCATCTATGGAGCGAAGGAAATAGGCAACGTTTCGGGTCGAAACTCCTTCTTTAGACGGGTTTCTTCAGTTTACCATCAATTTTCCAGCATCTGCAGTTCCTTCTTAAACAAAAGATTATGGGTACATGGTTTTCCTGTCAACAAATACTGATTGTGGTAAAATAGCCCATTTCCAGCTTGCAGCTGTTACAAAGTCATCTGTTAAAGTAGCAAGGTGGATTTTGAAAAAAATATGCTGCACAATCTCTTGGTAGCTTTTTAACTTCTGTTTCACAAAACTAAATCCTGCATTTGCTTTGAAAAACCTTACCATGATTTTTAAATACTATTAAATTCCAGTGTATCTTGAAAGTTCACTTCTCAGGTAAATAGTAATATGTATATCACTCACAAATTCTGCCTGTCTTGAAAAGTTTAATTGATTAATCTACTAATAATCCTTCACTGGGTACAGCTATCTGCTGATCCAAAGGGCTCCAATTGAACCTTGCCATAAAGCTTTTATGAAAGCTCAGATTACATGGGAGGTAGTATTTTTATTTCTAATACATGATTTTACATGAATTTTATTCTATGGGGGCACATAAATGACCCTTTTTAACAAACCTGAAGTATTTAGTCATGCTCTGATTTTCCCAGCAGAACAGGACATTGTGCAAGTAACGATGTTGCTTAATAGTCAGAGCATGCATAGGGTAACCATGACCCTGTGGCTTACTTAAAAACCCAGCCTAGCACAACCACAATAGTATTTAATTTGTAATTGGTGCTTATTAGAATTCAGCACTGAATTAGACACGTTGTCAGTGGGTGACCTTTCTCCAGTGCTACTTTTATTTTGCATGATTGTTGGGGTCTTGTAACAAATGCCTGACACCATTTAATGATAAAATTACCCATCTCTGATATGCAGATTTTACAGCACAGCAATTAAGCAGTTTAGAATTTTATGACAGTGTTTGCGCTTTGCACAACAAAAAGAGGGCCAATAAACCTCTTTGATGGATGAAAGAGTCCCCAAAGGGAATAGACCATGTAAATTTCTGGTGACAATTCATTATGGTTTAGGTGTTGCGGTTATTGGTTGTTAATCTGTCTTCCTCCCAGGTTAACTCCCTTTGCCTCTGTTTCTCCCAGTGAAAGTGACATGTTCTCGGCATGGTGGGGGTATTGGCATCAGAGTGCAGATGGGGAAGCAGGGGCATTGCAATCTGCTTTGTTAAGAGACGTGGCAGAGGGGGTTGAATGGGGAACGTACGGCAAGATAGTGTGTCAGCGGGGAGCAGGACTGGGGCCCATATGCCTCCGTTCTTCTTCCTTCTGTCACTAGGTACACAGTCTGACCTTTTCTGTCAGGGCACTGGGAAGGAGATGGGCATGTGCTTGTTTCCATTTACTACAGCAACAGATTTACACAAGCTGCCTATCCATATTTTCTGATTAACGCTTGTCCATTTCCCAATGCTTTCTGCTATAATAAGTTATGTTCCTACGGCACATTAGGGAGATGCATTGTTTATTGCTGTCTGATTATCTCCAGTACAACAGGAAAGATAATACATTTTATAACATTTAAGCAGAAAAAAAGTGCATTTAAGTGGTGGAAAAATATTTTTAAAGCAGTTCAGTTGTCAGTGAAAGAAAAATACAATTAAAGGTGAAAAAATCTTAAAGCAATGCTAGAAAACTATTAGCATAAATTGCCTTCAGAAAGGAAACATTAAATACCAGTGTGGCTCAAATGTTCAAAGCGGTTTTAAATCCTTCAACTTTATGACTTGATTATAACAATCTATTTTCAGCCTCTAGCTGATTTTGTCAAAAACTGTAAACCCTTTACCACATTGTATAATGTCGATAACATTTCATAGAAACGTATTTCCAACACAGCATAGTAATGGAGAATCATTTTTCTTGTTATTACACAGCTATAGAATAAGCTTAATTTACAAGCTGTTGGAATCTTGCTTTTCCACATTGTGCGGAAGGCATCCAAAGAATCATTCACACTTCAGTGAATTATTTTGCAATATACATTGTTTGATGCTTTCTCATTACCGTATAACCTTTCTAAAATGCCTGCTGTGAAAAATAATTATTTTTATATGGTGTACTAAAATTGCCAAGACACGGTCAACTAAGAACAATGTGTTGGTAGATGGGATTGGCATGAACATGGTGAGCTGAGGGGCCGGATTTGGAGTTGCATGACTTCATGATTCTCTTATGCTCTGGCTCCTAATGTTGTTAAAGGCACTGGTTTAAGACAGGTAGTGTATTAATGCTGGCCCATTGAAATGTGCTAAACTTGACAGCTCTGCAACACACCTATGTTTTATTTAGTTTTAGAGATACTGCGTGGAAACAGGCCTTTCAGCGCACTGAGTCCACATCGACCTGTGATCCCAGCACATTAACACTATCCTACACACACTTGGGACAGTTTTACACATGCACCAAGCCAATTAGCCTACATACCTGTACATCTTGGGAGTGTGGGAGGAAACCGAAGATCTCTGAGAAAACTCATGTGGTTACGGGGAGAACTTACAAACTCCGTAGAGTCATCACCCATTAGTCGGGATCGAACCCGGGTGTCCGGCGCTGCAAGCGCTGTAAGGCAACAACTCTACTGCTGCACCATCATGCCTTTATCTGTGTATGGCTTCCAGAGAGTAAACTGGAAAAAGCCACTGACCTGGTTGGAGTCACTGGCAATCTCCTCAAGAACTGCACGGACCAGCCGACAGGAGTATTGAACTTTCTGTCCTGGGCCTCCTCCATGTGCACTGGGTCAGAGTGAGACCCAGTGCAAATTGGAGGAACAGCACTTCATATTTTGCTTGGGCAGCTTACACCCCAGCGGTATGAATATTGACTTCTCTAACTTCAAGTAACCCTTGCTTTCCCTCTCTCTCCATCCCTTCCCCTTCCCAGTTCACCGACCAGTCTGACTGTCCCTCTGATTACATGGTTCGCTTTGTCGTCACCTTCTCCTAGCTAACAATGGTTTATTCTACATTTTCCTTGATCTGCATCCCTTTTGATCTCTTACACGTCCTTATCTCTGTAACTCCCTCTCCGCTGATGCTCAGTCTGAAGAAGGGCCTTGACTCAAAACGTCATCCATTCCTTCTATCCAGAGATGCTGCCTGAACCACTGTGTTACTCCAGCATTTTGTGTCTATCATAGGAGTATTTGCAGACATCTTTAACCTCAGCTGATGCTATTCTGAGGTTCCCACCTGCTGCAAGAAGACAATTATCACCTGGTGCCAATGAATAATAAGGTAGTGTGCCTCAATGACCTACGCCCACTGGCTCTGACAACACCATCATGAAATGCTTCAAGAGGCTGATTATATTGCGCATCAACTACCAGACAAGTTTGATACTTGGCAACGGATGCACTCCGTTCACCATCTCCCTGGCACTCTTTCCTGGAATATCTGGATGATAAGAAATACAGCTTCGCCTTCAACATCATAATTCCAACCAAAGTCATCTCCAAACTCTTGGTCCTGGGACCATGCTGAGTCCCAGGATTCCCCTTTTTTTCGCAGCACATGTTGCAACTGCAAAGGATTCCAATAACTTTGTCATATATGATTTACCTTTCACAAAATTGACAGCTTAATTGACAGATCCCTCCCCCATCCTAGTTTTCCAAGTCGCTCCCAATCCTAGTTCTCCGACTAGTTTCATTGTCCTCCTGATTAAATATTACTGATTGTATGCCTCATTGTCAACTTCCCCTCAGCTAACAATGTACCATTCTACATTTCCTTGATCATCATCCCCTTTTGATCTGTGTTTTCACACCTTACCCCTCCATATCTCTATGTCCCCCTCTCCCCTGGCTCTCAGGCTGAAGAAGGGTCTTGACCTGAAATGCCACCCGCTCCGTCTCTCCGGAGATGTTTCCTGTCCCGCTGAGTTACTTTAGCATTTTGTGTCTATCTTCACAAAATGACAACATTAACAGCTTAATTACCTAGAAATGTTCTAATTCTCTGCTCTAACACCTTTAATCGTAGCTTCTAACATTTCTCGATGACAGAGTTTCCATAGTTTTTGGCTGTCAGTCTCCAATTTTGAAGAAAGGAATCATATTGTGATTTTTCCAATCTCATGGAATTTTACATGAACATGGTGAATTTCAGAAAGTCATAACCATCTTTTTCACCAGTCACTTCTTTTAAGTAAAACTATAATTGCATATCATTGGTTGCAAAGGGAGATAATTGTATCACACCATAAAACCTCAAATGAGACCCTGGAGAATACATTTGATGCATATTGAAAACAGCCTGGGCGTATATTTGATAACCGTTATGGGTTTGTTTCATGCAACCAGGATAGGAAGAATCTTAAGATACTTTATTAACAGAGTTAAAACAATGAGCTGATAATTACAGGCTGTGGTTTTAAAGAATCACTCATCGTGGACCCGATGAGTTGTGGAATCCTGGAATCGACCCTGAGGAAACAACTATTGTGTGCAAGAGAACTTGGAAAAAGTACATGAAAGTCATGGAGATATCCAAAGCCAAGAGAGAGTCAAGAGGGAAGAGTCACAAGTGTTTTATAGTCATATGTCCCAGATAGAGCAATGACATTCTTCCTTGCAGCACCAGAAAAGAATATGTAAACATAGTACACTGTAAACAATATAGTAACCGAGAAAAAAACGTTCAGTGTGTGTGTACATAAATACACACACACACACACACACACACACACACACACACACACACACACACACACACACACACACACACACACACACACACACACACACACACACACACCTATCTATCTATATTATACGAAAAGTCTCGTCTTGTTTGGACGTCTGTCTGCTTGCGACCTAATGATCTCAAGGAACTACGCCAAAACGGTACACAATAGTGCAACAATTTTTGAAAAACCTTACTCAGCTTTTTCCCGTCATCGTTCTTACAAGTTTCCTTCAGATTTGATGTTATATTTCATAAGTTATTGATATTTAAAGTTTTTAAAAAGTCCTTTGAAAATAATAACTGCCATTGAGAGGGAGATTCTTCCACCAGCTTCCAGTGATGATGTCACAATGGCACCTCACAGTCGTCCAAACACAATGGGATCTCAGGCACATGCTGCAGTGAACATTCCAAAACCCAAAAATGACATCACAATGTGAACTCTGCTGCCGATACACAAGCTATGAGAATGTTTTTACATTGTTGTAAGGAGAGGGACAGAGTGGGGGGGGGGGGGGGGGGGGGATTTTAAAGTTTTAAAGTGTCATTTAAAAGTTGGATTTCTTCAAATCTGCACTGACAGTTGTGACGTCACAATGCCCTACCAGCTACAAGCAAATGTCCTTCAGGTAAAGAATCTGCCAGCCTAACCCAGTACAGCAAAGTTTAATGATTAGATTTAGATAACAAAAGATGGCCTTGTTGGTGGCACCTACATCATATTAAATCTTAGTGCAATTGTATTTCTTTTAAAGTTTAAAGTGACCTGCACAGTTGGGGGCTATGGGTGAGTGGTGGAATATTACAGTGGGGGAACGGGTTGTGTTGGGGGAACGGGTGGGTGGTGGAATCTTCTGTTGGGGAACGGGTTGCGTTGGGGGTCCAGGCCTCCCATGTGACTGGGTCCCAACGGGTGAGTGGTGGAATCTTACGTTGAGGGACCAGGCCTCCCGTGGGGGCTATGTGTGAGTGGTGGAATATTGCGTTGGGGGAACGAGTTACATTGGGGGAATGGGTGAGTGGTGATAACAGGTTGCATTGGGGGAATGGCTGAGTGGTGGATTATTGCATTGGGGGATGGGGCCCAATGGATCCCACTTTGGCTAGTATACTATTAAAAGTCTCGTCTTGTTTGTATGTCTGTGAGATCAAGGAACCAAGTTAAAATGGTACCCAATAGCACACAATTTTTTGCAGGATCTTACTCGGCTTTTTCCCATGGTCGTTACTATCATTTCTTCACATTTGATGTTATATTTCACGTTATTGATATTTAAAATTTTAAAAAAAAGCCAACTTTGAAAATAATAACTGCCTGTGAGTGGGAGACGTTTCTAGCAGCTTCCAGTGATGATGTCACAATGGCGTCTCACAGTCATCCAATCACAATGGGATCTAATTTACACAAGCTGCCATGAAGATTCCAAAAACCGAAAACAACATCACAATGTGATCTCTGCTGCCAATACAGAAGCTATGAGAGTTGATGGAGTGGGGGATGGGAGGAGAAGAAATGTTATTTAAACATTGTCTTTAGTGGGGGAGTGCGAAAGACAATAGACAATAGACAATAGGTGCAGGAGTAGGTCTTTCGACCATTTGAGCCAACACTTCCATTCAATGTGATCATGGCTGATCATCCCCAATCAGTACCCCGTTCCTGCCTTCTCCCCATATCCCCTGACTGTGCTATCTTTAAGTGCCCTATCTAGCTCTCTCTCGAAAGTATCCAGAGAACCTCCCTCCACCGTCCTATGAGGCAGAGAATTCCACAGCGAGTAAAGGTGAGGGATGGAGTGACTGAGGGTAGGGAAAATGAGAGGGAAGGTGACAGAGAGACAATGGGATCAGCAGCTTCAAGGGGAGTAAGGAGAGAGTGAGATTTTTGCCCCCCCCCCAAGTGGGTAAGATTGATTTGCTCATGGGAGCAACGATGATGACCAAAAGGTCAAGTCCATTCATTGGCTCCAGGAAACGCTGACTGCCCACCCCCAAGTGGGAAGGACTGATTGTGTTGGGGGAATGGGTTGCGCGGGGGGAACGGGTGAGTGGTGGAATATTGTGTTGGGGAAATGGGTTCCAACAGTTCAGGAGGGTAGGGAGGGGAGAGGGGTCATGGAGGGTGAGAGGGAGTGACTGGGGGTAGAGAGTGAGTGAGGGGAGGTTAAAGGAGAGGGAGGAAGAGGTGAAGGAGGGAGTGGATGAGTGGAGGAGGTGAGTGGAGAGAAGAGGGAGGGTGAAGAGCAGGGGGAGGGAGTGATGGAGGATAAATGAAAATGAGCCGTGCCTGCGCAATTGTGGGCTATGGGTGAGTGGTGGAATATTGCAAACGGGTTACATTGGGGGAACAGGTGATGGGGATGATTGGGTGATGGGGGTGATTGGCTCCGGGGGGCACTTGTCTCTGGGATGATCGCCGACGCCGTGTTCGGGAAGCAGCCCTCTCCTGCGTTGGGGGATGGGGCCCAATGGGTCCCACTTGGTCTAGAATATATATAAAAGAAGGAAACAAAATACATTATTGCCTTCCATCACAGTGATGCTTATGTCAATTTTTATGCAGTTGCTTTTTTGGTATGACTGTATGGCAAATCAAAATATTTGTGTGTTTTTACATACTTGGCTAATAAATTAATTACAATTATATATATATTACAATTATATATATATATTACAATTACAATATATATATTGTACTTAATAGTTCAAGAAGGAACTGCAGATGCTGGAAATTCGAAGGTAGACAAAAGTGCTGGAGAAACTCAGCGAGTGAGGCAGCATCTATGGAGCGGAGGAAATAGGCGACATTTCGGCCTGAAACGTTGCCTATTTCCTTCGCTCCATAGATGCTGCCTCACCCGCTGAGTTCCTCCAGCATTTTTGTCTACTTTCTATTGTAATTAATTTATTAGCCAAGTATGTAAAAACATACAAATAACATACACACACACACACACACACACACACACACACACACACACACACACACACACACACACACACACACATATATATATATATATATATATATATATATATATATATATATATATATATATATATATGTATATATATGTATATATATATATATGTATGTATATATATTTATATATTTATATGTATATATATAATATATATATATATTCTATATTCTATATGTATAGATGTGTATAAATTCACAACTCTCTGGGTGAAAACGTTTTTTTCTCACCTCAGTCTTAAATGGCCTCCTCTTTATTCTAATGCTGTGGCCCCTGGTTCTGGACTTGCCCAACATTGGGAACATTTTTCCTGCATCTAGCTTGTCCAGTTCTTTATAATTTTATATGCTTCTATAAGATCCCCCCTCATCCTTCTAAACTCCAGTGAATACAAGACTAGTATTTTCAATCTTTCCTCATATGACAGTCCCGCCATCCCAGGGATCAATCTTGTGAACCTACTGCCTCAATCACAAGGATGTCCTTCCTCAAATTAGGAGACCAAAACTGTACACAATACTCCAGATGTGGTCTTATCAGAGCCCTATACAACTGCAGAAGAACCTCTCTACTCCTATCACCTCAGTCTTAAATGGCCTCCTCTTTATTCTAAGGCTGTGGCCCCTGGTTCTGGACTCACCCAACATTGGGAACATTTTTCCTGCATCTAGCTTGTCCAGTTCTTTAGAATTTTATATGTTTCTATAAGATTCCCCCTCATCCTTCTAAACTCCAGTGAATACAAGACTAGTCTTTTCAATCTTTCCTCATATGACAGTCCGCCATCCCAGGGATCAATCTTGTGAACCTACTGCCTCAATCACAAGGATGTCCTTCCTCAAATTAGGAGACCAAAACTGTACACAATACTCCAGATGTGGTCTTATCAGAGCCCTATACAACTGCAGAAGAACCTCTCTACTCCTATACTGAAATCCTCTTGTTATGAAGTCCAGCATTCCATTAGCTTTCTTCACTGCCTGCTGTACCTGCACTCCAACTTTCAGTGACCGGTGTACAAGGACACCCAGGTCTCGCTGTACCTCCCCCATACCTAACCTAACCCCATTGAGATAATAATCTGCCCCCTTGTTTTTGCCACCAAAATGAATAACCTCACATTTATCTATATTATATTCATCTGCCACGCATCTGCCCACTCACTCAACCTGTCCAGGTCCCCCTGCAGCCTCCTAACATCCTCTTCACAGTTAACATTGGCACCCAGCTTTGCGTCACCCGCAAACTTGCTAGCGTTGCTCCTAATTCCCTCTTCCACTTCATTAATATATATGGTAAACAGTTGCGGCCCCAACACCGAGCCTTGCGGCACTCCACTCGCCACTGCCTGCCATTCTGAAACGGACCCGTTCACTCCTACTCTTTGCTTCCTGGAAATTTGGTCTGCCAACCAATTTTCTATCCACGCCAACACCCTACCCCCAATACCATGTGCTCTAATTTTAGTCAACAGTCTCCCGCGCGGACCTTATCAAAGGCTTTCTGAAAGTCTAGATACACTACATCCACTGGCTCCCCTTCATTCATTTTACTTATCACATCCTCAAAAAATTGCAGAAGATTAGTCAAGCATGATTTTCCTTTCATAACTCCATGCTGACTTGGACTAATCCTTTTACTGCTATCCAAATGCTCCATTATTACCTCTTTAATAATTAACTCCAGCATCTTTCCCACCACCGAAGACAAGCTAACTGGTCTGCAATTCCCGTTTTCCCTCTCGCTCCTGCCTTGAAAAGTGGGATAACATTAGCTATGCTCCAATCCACAGTGACCTGATCCTGAATCTATTGAACATTGGAAAATAATCACCAATGCGTCCACTATTTCTAGAGCCACCTTCCTGAGAACCCTGGGATGCAGACCATCAGGCCCAGGGGATTTATCATCCTTCAGTCCCATTAACCTACCCACTACTATTTCTCGCCTAATGAAATTTATTTCGGTTCCTCGACCCCCTTAGATCCTCTGTCCTCCCGTACTTCTGGGAGATTGTTTGTGTCTTCCTTAGTGAAGACAGATCCGAAATACCTGTTCAACTCTTCTGCCATTTCCTTGTTCCCCATAATAATTTCACCCGTGTCTGCCTTCAAGGGATCCACATTTGACTTTGCTATTCTTTTTCCCTTAACATATCTAAAGAGGCTTTTACTGTCCTTCTTTACATTCCTGGCCAGATCCCCCTCGTACTTCATCATTTTCAGCCCGTATTGCCCATTTTGTTTTCTTCTGTTGTCCTATGAAAGTTTCCCAATCCTCCGGCTACTCGTTGCTGTGTTATACATCTTTTCTTTTAGTTTTGTTCTATCCCTAACTTCTCTTATCAGCCATGGTTGCATCCTACTCCCCTTAGAATCTTTCTTCCTTTTTGGAATGAAATGATCTTGCGTCTTCCGGATTATGCCCAGAAATTCCTGCCATTGCTGTTCCACCGTCATTCCTGCTAGTATCCCTTTCCAGTCTACCTTGGCCAGCTCCTCTCTCATGCCTTCATAGTCCCCTTTGTTCAACTGCATCACTCCCACTTCCGATTTAACTTCTCCTTCTCAAATTGCAGTTTAAAACTAATCATATTAGTATCCCTACTTCCAAGTGGTTCCTTTACCTCGAGTTCTCTTATCAAATCTGGATCATTGGACAACACTAAATCCAGAATTGCCTTTTCTCTGGTTGGCTCCATTACAAGCTGCTCTAAGAATCCATCTCGGAGGCACTCTACAAACTCTCTTTCTTGGGGTCCTGAACCAACCTGATTTCCCCAGTCTACCTGCATATTGAAATCTCCCATCACCACAGTGGCATTACCTTTGTTGCATGCCAGTTTTAACTCCTGCTGCAACTTTCACCCTACATCCAGGCTACTATTTGGGGGTCTGTAGATTGCACCAATTAGTGTCTTCTTGCCTTTGCAATTCATAGAAACATAGAAGCATAGAAAATAGGTGTGGGAGGAGGCCATTCAGCCCTTTGAGCCAGCACCGCCACTCATTGTGATCATGGCTGATTGTCCCCAATCAATAACCCGTGCCTGCCTTCATATCCCTTTATTCCACTAGCCTCTAGAGCTCTATCTAACTCTCTCTTAAATCCGTCCAGTGATTTGGCCTCCACTGCCCTCTGTGGCAGGGAATTCCACAAATTCACAACTCTCTGGGTGAAAAAGTTTTTTTCTCACCTCAGTCTTAAATGGCCTCCCCTTTACTCTAAGACTGTGGCCCCTGGTTCTGGACTTGCCCGTCATTGGGAACATTTTTCCTGCATCTAGCTTGTCCAGTTCTTTTATAATTTTATATGTTTCTATAAGATCCCCCTCATCCTTCTAAACTCCAGTGAATACAAGCCTAGTCTTTTCAATCAATTTTGAATTCCTCAACTCAATCCACAGTAACTCTACCTCGTCAGTCCCTATGTCTTCCCTCGCAAGGGATTGAATTCCATTCATCACCAGAATAGCTACCCCCCCTCCTCTGCCCACCTGCCTGTCCTTTCTATAAGATGTATAACCCTGAATATTAAGTTCCCAGGCCCGATCCTCCTGCAGCCACGTCTCGGTAATCCCCACAATGTCATATCTACCTCAAGCTCATCTACTTTACTTCTTATACTTCGCGCATTCAAATACAATACTTTTAATTCCTTACGCATCTCACCTTTCACATCAATTCCTATTACTCTTGGCCACACTCTCCTTTCCCTTTGTGAGCTTTCTTTCCCGTTAATTCTGGGGCCATTAACTACCCCTTTACTCCCTTTCCCTTTAACTCCGTCCTTGACTATCCCATTTGAAACCCCCCCCCTCCACCATATATATGCTGACACACACACATACAGTATATGTATGTATATTTATATATATATATAAATATATATATATATATATATATATATATATATATATATATATATATATATACATACATACATATATATATATATACACACACACATATATATATATATATATATATATATATATATATACACACACATATATATATATATATATACATATATATATATATACATACATATATATATATATATATATATATATATATATATATATATATATATATATACACACAAATACACATATTTACACATAAAAAACAAGCACACAATGATCGAGCTAAAAGACAAACCCAATGCCCCCAAGTCTATGTAGTGCAGAGTTCATTGGAGGTTATAATGTTTAATAGCCTCATTGCTGTAGGGAAGAAGTTGTTTCCGAACCTGGATGTTACAGTTTTCAGGTTCCTGTACCTTCTTCCCAATGGCTGGGGTGATATGAGTGTGAGGCCAGGGTGGTGTGGATCTCTGATGATGCTGGTGTGGGTCTCTGTTGCTGGTGGGTCTCTGATGATGCTGGCTGCCTAGTGGGAAATGTTAGGAAGCTAATGACAGGGTGAAGCATGACATTAGAGGCAGAAAAGGAAAAGAACAGTGAGGTCTGCTTAAATGTTGCACAGCCAACAACAGGAGTGGCTGAGAAAGAAGTGCCTTACATGAGGGGAGAAGTACGAGCGAGGTGGACAGAGAAACTATTTCTATCAGCAGAGCACACTGAAGAGGACAATGGACTTTACGAGAATGATCCCAGGAAAATTGGGTTAACATATGATGAGCGTTTGACCGTACTGGGCTTGTACTCGCTGAAGTTCAGAAGGATGAGGGGAGACCTCATTGAAACTAACCGAATAGTGAAAGGTCTGGATAGAGTGCTTGTGGAGAAGATGTTTACACTAGTGGGACAATTTAGGATCAGAGGCCATAGCCTCAGAATAAAAGGACATATCTTTAGAAAGGAGATGAGGAGGGATTTCTTTAGTCAGAGGGTGGTGAATCTGTGGAATCTGTGGCTGTGGAGGCAAAGTCAGTGAATATTTTTACGGCAGAGATTGACAGATTCTCGATTAGTAAGGGTGTCAGGAGTTATGGGACGAGGATATTGAGGTTTGAAGGGAGAGATAGATCAGCAATGATTGAATGGCAGAATAGACTTGATGGGCCGCATGGCGTAATTCTGCTCCTTTAACATGACCTTATGATTGGACAAGAGGAGCTGTGCAGGAACCGAGAGTCCAATTTGGAGTATCCTTCCAAATAATGATGTGGGTTTCAGCACAGTAGAAGAAGAATATGTCTATTCTTGGAAATAATTCAGCAGAAACTAAACAATGGATGGGACTGATAAAGGTACACCATGCCAAAATCACAAATACTGTTTCAATGCAAGGAATTACTTCAGTTATGCAACTCACAAGTGAACACATAGATACCTTTCATGGAACAGAAAAACAAGAAGATATTTGTCACTGTTGTGTGAGTGAGAGAGAGAAAGCAGACAGATCAGAAAATATACCTGGTAACAGCTGATTATTTCTCCTTTTTTTGAGAATTAGATTTATTAGAAAACACCCGCCCATCGGCAATCTTTAGACTTTGGAGTTACAGCAAGCCCTTCGGCCCTTCGAATCCATGCCGACCAGTGAACATACCCAATACTGGTGAAATACCCAATACTAGCACTATCCTATACACTAGGGACAATTTACAATTTTACCGTAGCCAATTAACCTAAGAACCTGTACGTCTTAGGAGTGTGGGAGGAATCTGGAGCACCCTGGAAAGACACACACAGTCACAGCGAGAACGTACAAATTCTGTACAGACAGCACCCGTAGTCTGTGCCGCCCAATCATTCACAAATTCAAAGGGCTTATTTTGGGGCTGGCACCTCTGAGGTACTGATTATAGATAATGGGCTTTGTTGCCAATTGTATAATACCCGTCCCTACATCTCCTCCCTAACATCCATCCAGGGGCCCCGGCAGCCCTTCCAAGTGAGACAGAGGTTCACACGGACCTCCTCTAATCTATTGCATTCAGTGTTCCTGTTGTGGCCTCCCTCCTTTAAATTGGCAAGACCAAGCGTAGACCAGATGCACAGTTTTGTAGAACACTTGGGCTCTGTCGCTTAGTCTTGCTGGATATCCCGGTTGCACTCAGGATCACTCGGGATACTGAGAGCATCATAGATAGCTGTTTTAGTGGGGTGGTCCAGGAGAAAGCAGCTCAGTGACCACAAGGAGGGAGAAGACAGAGAGTGCAGTAATTCCCCGTGACCGCTCACCTGAAAAAAATGAAAGGGCAACTCGCATTTTACGTGGGAATTGAGTGCTTGAAAAGCAGCACATAATTCAAAAACGCGTAAGTTAAACATATACGTGACTAACACTGCCAGTAGTAAATTAGAGCGCATTATTCCAAAAATAGGAGCGTGTAAATCAAGCTTTGGTATTAAAGGAACAAGTGCGTTATTTCAAAAATACATAAATCAAACAGGTGTAAAATGCGAGGTGCCTGTAGAGCATTTTGAATACTTGGGATGGATGATCCTCAGGGGAAAACAGCAACAGCCTGGTCTGCAGCACCAAGACTAGAGGGGTAATGTGAAGTCAGACAAGTCTATAGAGATAGGAGTTTTGATAGTTATCAGGACAGACAGGTTGATGTGTAGCCCTCATGGTGCCTGGCCCTAGCATGCCTCAGAGAGGCTGCAGACCAATCTCAAGGGAGAGGGTGAGCAGCTAGAAGTTGTTGTGGACATTGGCACAACTGACATAGTTGCCATGCTATGTTCTATCTGAAATAGGTAGCAAAAGGGATGAGGTCCTGCAGAGAGAATATAGGGGGTGAGGCAAAAGCTTAACGAGCAGAACGTCTAGGGTAGTAATCTCTGCATTACTCCCAGTGCCATGGTGGGAGTTGATTTAGCAGGAGAATAGGACAGAAAAATATGTGGTTGAAGAGTTAGTGCAGGGGGAAGGGATTCAGATTTTTGGACCATTGAGATCTCTGCTGGAGCAGAGATGAGCTGAATAAGAAGGACATGTTGCACCTGAATTGGAGGGAGAGCAATATTGAGGAGGGCAGATTTGTGAGTGCTACTCGAGAGGAATTAAACTAGAAAGGCAGGAGATGAGACCCAAAGCTGCAGTGTGGCAGTTGAGAAGCTGGAAACTGAGGCAGAAGAGTTCAAAAACAACAAATAATAGTTTCAGGTATTGCTCTCCAGGATGTTAAAGCTGGTGTTATTCATTGAGCTAATTAATGTGTTAATAAAAAGTAGTTGACAAAATGTTGTAAGACTTGTGAGTGGACAAATATCGCAGAAACTGCAACATAGAATCTCCATTTTGGCACTTCAACTTGTGCAGTAGTGATCGTCTGCATGCACCCTTGCATCATGATCTGCCTACATTGCTGTTCTTTTGTTTTGTTTAGTTTATTGTCACATGTACTGAGGTACAGCGAAAAGCTATTTGTTGCATGCTATCCAGTCAGCAGGAAGACTATACATGATTACAATCTAACTGTCCACAGCCTGAACAGGATGAAAGGAATGACATATAGTGCAAGATAAAGTCCAGTAAAATCCAATTAAAGATAGTCAGCGGTTCTCCTATGAGGTAGGTGGTACCTCAGGATCACTCTTCGGTTGTTCATGGGCTGGTTCAGTTGCCTGATGACAGCTGGGAAGAAACTGTCCCTGAATCTGGAGGTGTGTGTTTTCACACTTCTGTTCGTCTGGCCTGATGGGAGAGGGGAGAAGAAGAAGTGAACGGGGTGAGACTTGTCCTTGATAATGCTAGTCCAATAGATGGAGTCAATGGAAGGGAGGTTGGTTTGTGTGATGGTCTGGGCTACGTCCACAATTCTCTTAGATGGAGCTGTTCCCAAACCATGCTGCGATGCACCCCGAACCATGCTGTGATGTTCCCATATTCATTTCCAAATATCTATCAAGATGTAATTTGAATGGGAATGTAACTTATCTTAGCTTAGTTTAGTTTAGTTTGATTTATTATTGTCACGTGTACCGAGGTACAGTGAAAAGCTTTTGTTTTCATGCCATCCAGTCAGAGAAAAGACTATACATGAATACAATCCAGCCGTCCATTGTGAATTTGACCTCCTGCATGGATAAAGGTTAAAACATACCATGCCATTTGTAATAAAACAAAGATCAAACAGACAAGACAATGACATCTTTAACATCTGTTCTGCTAAAAAAAAAATTGCTTGTTTATTTCAATAATCATTTTTTCAGATATGGTAAACAGATAGAAACCGCCTGAAAATAATATTGAATAAGTACAGCAGTGTTTTTTATTTGTCAAGCAGCGTCTGAAAATGAAATGGGTTACTGTCTGCGAAGTGATCATGCACTCAAACTCTCATTCAAAACATTAGTCTCTCCACTCTCAGATTCCGGTTTACTTACCCTGTACTTCTAACATTTGTCATTTGTCAGTTTAGTCGGCTGTTTCTCTCCACGTTTTTTGAGGGTTGAACTCCCAGTAAATCTTTGGCCGTGGCAATGAACAGCAGGGGGTGCCACAGTTTATTAATTTGATTTTGCTAAATGCAAGCCTCTTCCCTGCTGCCATTGCCTCGTGCCCTGGTTGCAGCAGGATGGAAAAGCCATTGTGTTCATTTAAAGGATTTCATGCACCATATGTTACTGGTAGAAAAATGACATCAATTGCACAAACAAGTTTCCAATGTGTATTCTAATTATACCATTATTTAAATGTGTTTATGTAATGAGGTAATAACTATAATTTATAGCACATATAAAAGAAATCCCCATTGAAATGGTGGATGTTTAATCCAGTATAGTTGGTATTGCCACTAGTGTTTTTAACTTGTTAAAGAACAGTAAAAGGAAATCTGTGTTCTGATACTATAACCCACTTGGAGTTTGCCGTTACACAGAAAACAGTAAATTCCTTGCATTGTGGAGTGGACGCAAATATTCTATAATTACCAAATAATTATATTTATGTTTCTTTGCTGGCAAACAAACTTGCCTAGGTATTAATTTGAGTTTAATGCTTTTCGATCCCAAAGTATAGTGAGATTAATGAAAGCCTTCAGCAACAGAAACATCTCCACACAGTTTACATGTTGTTGATTAAGGGCTCCCTGGCTGTATTAAGCCAATACCAACTGTATGTGGAATAAGTGGGTTGCACAAGCTCTCTCTGCCTGTCACAGGCTGACCATTAGTATGGAAATGAGGCATGAGTATGACAGGTGGCCTTACAACCAACACAATTAACTTTGCCCATTAACTGAAAACAGACAAAACAGATGCAGCACCAAGAAAATAACAGCGGAAACAGGAATGAGGAATTCAAACTATACAGGCAGCTAATCAAAAGGTATCTTAATTTAAGGAGAGGAATTATCTAAAATTTTGCAGCCATCCACCACTTTTTAACTAATCTATTTTGTAACATGTTTGGCTGAAATCTTTCCCAACTCTGTGGAAAGGTGCACATGGCTCTAATGACTGTGTCCTTATTGGCCTGACCTTTTACGCTACCTCCTCTTCTGATAGTGTTGTTTCACCTGACTGCCTAATGGCACCCCTACCACAAGTAGCATTTAAAAGATGCAATGCTATGTTAAGGTCAATTGGATCCCTCTCCGGAGAGAGCGGAGAGACATTGTGGAGGTCGACGCTGCTTCATTAGCAATAATCACTGAGCAGTGGCTAAACTATTAACTTTGAATTGTAAAATAAGTGGATGAAAAAGATTGTCAGTATGATAGGAGGTTATATTCTCCCCAGTCTGCTCATTTAACTCCCAGCTAGTACCTAATTCTATGTGGCTATATTTTTGTGTGGTTGTTTCCCAGTTTAATCTAATGTATTTCGGATGTCCAAATTATTTATATTCCACCAAAAATATTTGTGAAAATAATGTCACATTATGATGCTAACTTAAATCAAAGCATGCTACATTATCTCTTTAGTTCATGTCATTTTGAAGATACTTAATTCTTCCTCCATTCCATTAACATATTTATCAAGTACCTTTTTGAATGAAATATTGAGCATTTAATTTTTTATTCTTTTAAGAAGTCGTCACTGAATAGCAGCCTTGATTTTCCAAAATGTGAGGGGACTCTGAGGCAAAGACCATTTTGCGCTTCGAGTCTCTCCCATCATTCACTGTGCTCGGGGCTGATCTACAGCTTAGCTAAGGGACAGAAGTTTCGGGGTAACGTGAGGGGGAACTCAGAGGTGTGGTGGCTGTGTGGAATGAGCTTCCAGCAGAAGTGGTGGAGGCAGGATCGATTTTAACATTTAAGAGTCAAGTGGATAGGTATATGGACGTGAAGGGAATGGAGGGGTATGGTCTGAGTGGAGGTAGATGGGACTAGGGGAAAACAAATGGTCGGCACGGACTGGAAGGGCCGAGAGGGCCTGTTTCCGTGCTGTAATTGTTATATGGTTATATGGTTATTATATGGTTAACTCCATATCCCTGAATTTTCCTTTATTCCTCAGAATCTCTGGTTAACAGAAATTCTGAGTTAGGGTCAGAGTCATAGTGTCAAACAGTGTGGAAACAGGCCTTTCGGCCCAACTTGCCCACACCGACCAACAGGTGTCATCTACACAAGTCCCACTTAGTTTAGTTTACTTCAGTTTATTATCATGTGTACCGAGGTACAGTCAAAAGCTTTGCTTGCCTGCGCTTGAACAATTTCCCTCCAAACCTACATAGTATAAATTATGGTACAGTGATAGGGTTTAAATTTAACAATTGCTTTAACATTAATTGCTGTTTGTGAATGAGAGCGACATCACCTTTATACCCTGCCTTGCAGTGGAAGTTGATTCCTTACTTTAGTACTGATGTGTCTCTCTCTAATTATAAACCCAGCCCCATCTTTACCAATTAACAAAGTTTCCTCTACCTTCCCTTTACGTTAGAACATAGAGTACAGCACAAGAACAGGCCCTTCGTCCCACATGATGTTCTGTGCTGAACATGATGCTACCATCTCTTATCTTCTTGCGCATAATCCATATCCCTCACTTCCATATCCGAAAGCCTCTTAAATGCCACCATCGTATCTGCCTCAACCACTAACCCTGGCAGTGTGTTCCAGGCAACCACCACCCTCTGTGCAAACAAGGTACCCCACACATCTCCTTTAAACTTTGCCCCTCTCACCTTACAGCTATGCTCTCTGGTATTTGATTTTTCTATTCTGGGATAAAGGTCCTGATTGTCTACCTTTTCTATACCTCTCATAATTTTATGTACTCTCTGATCTCCCTGCAACCTCCAGCATTCCAGAGAAAATCATCAATGTCTGTATTACCACTCCCTGCAGCTAAAACTTCCTAATCCAGATAATATTTTGGTAAATCTCCTCTGCACCCTTTCCAATGCCTCCATGTCCTTCCTGTAATAAGGTGACCAGAACTGCATGCAATATTCCAAATGTGGCCCAACCAAAGTTCATAAAGCTGTTTCAAGACATCCTGACTCTTATACTCAATGCTCTGATCTACAAAGGCAAGCATACCATATGTCTTCTTTTCCGCTCTATCTACTTGATTTGCCACTTTCAGGGAATGATGTAGTTGGACTCCAAGATTCATCTTTACATCAATGCTTTTGAAGGTCATGCCATTAATTGTATATAATTGCATTAATTTCCTATTCATATTATCAAGTTTTCCCTTAGCCTTACAAATTCATTTCATTGTGTTGTCACTTGTACCGAGATACAGTGAAAAGTCTTTTTTTCCGTGCTATCCAACCTAATTAAATAATGCAATACATGAATACAATCAGGCCACACAGAAGTACAACGGGTAGTGCAAGGAGAAAAATACCAGTGTGTTTGGATTGCAGCATCATAGCATTCCAGTAACTTAGATAATACAGGTTTTGTTTAAAGTGCAAGGTCCACAATGAGGAAGGTTGGAAGATCAGGATTACACCGAGCCTGTGGGAGGACCGTTCGATAGTATTAAGGGCCTGTCCCACTTTCACGACTTAATTCAAAACCTCTGCCGAGTTTAAAGGACCTAAAATAAAATCAAGATCGTGGTAATCTACGAACTCCTGCGACCTTCCACGACTATGTTCACACATCCCTAGGAACTCCTATGAGTATGTCAACGAATTCCCACGACTATTTCGATGTACTCCTTACGAGTAAAAAGTTGCAATTTCCTTCATCCCAACCATTTTTTTACTCGTGGACATTTTTTATCGGGCTGGAAAAAACGTCCCGACTTACCTGATGCCACGAGTACCTACGGCTAGCATAACGAGCCGCTACGATCTATCTACGAACTCCTATGACCTCCTACGGACTCGTTACGAACATTCTGCGAGTTTGAATCAAGGGGAAAACACGGAGGAATTTGTGAATAACTCGGACAGGCCCTTGACCGTTCGATAGTTCGATTAGTAACAACAGGGAGGAAGTTGTTCCTGAATCTGAAGGTAGCTGCTTTCAAACTTTTGTATCTTCTACCCAAAGGGAGAGAGGAGAAGAAGAGAATTCTTGAACACAGAAACCTAGTTGGAGTTAATTTTCCTCAAAATGGAGACCAGCTATCTTTTTGGTAAACTACACTATTTCCCTCTCAGGTGAATATATATTGTTCATAGATGTGAGGCCCAGAACTCCTCTCAGTACTCTAGGTATGGTATGATCTGTCTGGCCCTGTGTAGCTGCAGAATAATGAATCTTTGTATTCTATGTCTCTGGATGGAAGGACAGCATTCCAACACTTTTTTTTTTGCCACTCATTTTAATGATCCATGTTCACTGCTCCTAGTTTATTAGAATGTGCATGTTTCAGTTCTTTATTACGTTCAAATGATCTCAGTTGTGGCAACATTTAAATCTACTTGCTATAGTTTGGTCAAGTAGTTCAATTTTTAAAATATATGTAATGCAATATATCCATCTACCTTTTCTCTAGGGATGCTGCCTGACCCGCTGAGTTATACCAGCATTTTGTGTCTATCTTCCATCTCCAATGCTCCTATGCTACTTAACTCTGTCATCTGGACAATAATTTTCCTTCAGTTCAATCAGTTTCACCTTCAGCCGTCTTTGTGAGTTTCTATTCAGGACCTCTAGAATTCCATTTAAATAACACCCACAGACCTACCCCGATGTTGGGGGATTCCAGAACCAGGGATCACAGTTTAAGAATAAGGGGTCGGCCATTTAGGACTGAGAAGAGGAAAACATTCTTCATCCAGAGAGTTTTGAATCTGTGGAATCCTCTGTCACAGAAGGCAGTGGAGGCCAATTCACCGGATGTTTTCAAGAGAGAGTTAGATGTAGCTCTTAAGGCTAAAGGAATCGAGGGATATGGGGACAAAGCAGGAACGGGGTACCAATTTTAGATGATCAGACATGATCATATTGAATGATGGTGCTGGCTCGAAGGGCCAAACGGCCTGCTCCTGCATCTATTCTCTATGCTTCTATGTTTCCCTCTCCACTGTTTTTGTCACCATCACAAAAAATTCATTTACATTCACTAGGCACAGCCAAGCACCCAAGCTCTCCTGATTATTTGACACTTTGAAAGTGTATACTTTATCCTTAATTATAGACACTCACAATTCACTGACCACCAGAAAATTAGCTAATTTTAGAGAGGTAATGAGATACAGCGTGAAAACAGGCCCATTGGCCCACTGGGTCTGCGCTGACCAGCAAACGCCCCATACACTGTCACTATCCTACAGACTAGGGACAATTTACAGATGCCAATTAACCTGTAAACCCTGTACACCTTTAGAGTGTGGGAGGAAACCGAGCACCTGGCGAAACCCAACACAGGTCACGGGAGAACGTACAAACTGCTTACAGACAGCGCCGGTAGTCAGAATCGAACACATGTCTCTGGGTCTGTAAGGCAGCAACTCTACCACTACGCACCTGTGCCACCGAGCTGATCTACAAATTTATGTTTCTTCTTTTAACTCTCCTTAAAATAGAAACAAAGGTACAGTATTGAATCAGTGAAGGTGCAGAACCCTGATCACAGCATATTTTGGTGAAACGCAAATGAGGGCCGAGATTCAGTGCATAGCTGTGATTCACTGGAATACTAGGGTCACCCAGATAGACAACAAAGGGCAGTGTGGTTAATGTTTAGACAAGAGAGTAACAGATCGTGGGGAACTAAAAGTTAAAAACATTCCAACAACGTGTGTAATTGAAATTTGAGATTTTTAGCTATTTCAAAAGAAAACCACTTACTGTTGAAACTCGTTTTCACCTAACAGACAGCTAACATTGGCCTGTTTCCCTTATCATCATTACATTTTTGCATATCTTTCATTCATTTGTTCTATATCTCTCTACATTCACCGTCTATTTCTCTTGTTTCCCTTTCTCCTGACTCGCCAGTCTGAAGAAGGGTCTTGACCCGAAACGTTACCTATTCCTTTTCTCCAGAGATGCTGCCTGTCCCGCTGAGTTACTCCAGATTTTTGTGTCTTTCCACTTACTGCTATTGGAAGGGCATTGCCTGTAAAAAAAACATGAGCAAACTGCCTGGAACGAGAGAGTGAGACAGAAAGAATGAAAGAAAGAGTGATGCAAAGGGTTACGTTTGTATATCTTTCTTAACCTCAGTATCTCCTGAGTGCAACTAATGAAGTACTTTGGGTATAATGACTTTTGAAGAGCAGTCTTAGAGCAACAAGGAGATTACACTTAGATTAACAAGGAGGTGACTACATCCACTGTATTTCAGTAATTGCACAGGAACAATGACCAAAGTATCTCTCTAAACTTTTATTGGTTGTGGGCAAATATTGACTGGGACACTATTGCACATCTTTGAACTAATTATTTGAAACCTTTTACATCCTCTTGAGTGAGTTTTATTTAACAATTATTCTGGTACTCTTACTTCCAACAGTGCAGCCCCCCCAGCCCCCCCCCCCCCCCCCCCACTCCACCTCACCCTTATAGCAAAGAACTGTAAACCTGGATTACATGCTCATAGCACTGGTGAGGGGTTTGAGGGCGGCACGGAGGTGCAAAGGTAGAGTTGCTGCCTTATAGCGCTTGCAACGCTGGAGACCTGGGTTCGATCTCGACTACCGGTGCTGTCTGTACAGAGTTTGTACGTTCTCCACGTGACCGGCGTGGATTTTCTGCGTGATCTTTGGTTTCCTCCAACACTCCAAAGACAGACAGGTTTGTAGGTTGATTGGCTTGGTATAAGTGTAAATTGTCCGTAGTGTGTGTAGGATAGTGTTAATGGGTGGGAATCTCAGGTCGACATGGATTCGGTGGGCCAAAGGGCCTGTTTCCACACTGTATCTCTAAACTAAACTAAACTAAACTAAACTAAACTAAACTAAACTAAACTAATCAGCCTTCTGCTGTAGAGGAAAGGGTGCTGTTGCTGATGCTAAAACAGTCTTTTTTATTCAATAAGACCTAGAAATGAATGTATTTAGGGCAAAACAGGCGGACATTCAGCAAGGTAACAAAAAAGTACAGACCTGATTTCAACTTTTTGTATTAGATTTGTTTCAAAGTAGATTGAGGGAGCACATTAATATCATATAAATTACACTGACAAGAAAAAGGGCCCAAGGGTGTGCTCAGGACCAATACTGCCTTCAAAAACTACAATCCAACCTCCCTTCCATTGACTCTTTCTACACTTCACGCTGCCTCGGCAAGGCCACCAGCACAATCAAGGATGGGTCTCATCCTGGCCACTCCCTCTTCTCCCCTCTCCCAACAGGCAAGAGGTATAGAAGTGTGCAAACGCACACCTCCAAATTAAGTGATAATTTATACCCAGCTATTAACAGGCCACCTGAACCATCCTACCATCTATTGGAGAGCAGTCCGGAGCTACTACCTACCTAATTGAAGACTCTCGTACTATCTATAATCGGACTTTACTGGATTTTATCTTGCATTAAACGTTATTTCATTAATCATGTATCTGTACACTGTGGATGGCCCGATTGTAATCATGTATAATCTTTCTGCTGACTGGTTGGCATTCAACAAAAAGCTTTTTCCTGTACATCGGTACACTTGACAATTAACTACACTAAATTAAAAATCTAAAACTAAACATTTTAGGACACAAAGTGATGAAGGTCAAACTCAGCAGGTCAGTATCTCTGGGGAACGCGGACAGACGATGTTTAGGGTCGAGACCCTTATTTCTTTGCAATTCTTCCAAGAGTTGGCTGCCCCGAATGAATTATTTCACTTTGTTATGCACTTTCACTAGAAAACTGCATGATAACACTCAGAGAAATTTCACACAGGGAATCGGCCAAACAGAAAAATATTGCCCAAGGAAAGGGTTTCAGCAAAAAGATTAACATTTTTAAAGCGTCAGGAGATGAAGGCCAGAATTGTAATATCCTCTTTGGACCTCCTGACAGGTATGGCCCATAATGTGGCCAATGTGAGTTAGAAGGGATCTGAGGGAGGGAATTTTGGACACCAAGAGGCTTGGAGTTTGGAATGTACTATCTGCAGAGGCAGTGGAGGCGGATACTCTTGTGACATTTGTGAAGCAGCTACGGAAATACATAAGGCACAGAAGGCTGTGGTCAAGGGAACATAACAAAAAAGGAAGAATATTATTTGTGAGATATTGTCGAGCTTTGAGATGTGAAAGGGTCTGCTTTGCAAAAAGCTAGCATTCAGGGACAGCAAAGAATTTGGAAAGTTAACAGAATGGAATTGCATATTGCTTGGGGAATTGAATTCAGAAATTGGAAGGTTACACTTCATTTATTTACAGCAATGGTGAGGCCACATCTGGAGTTCTGGCTGCAATAGTGGTCAAGAAAGAGTCAAGTGTTTAATTGCCATGAGACCTGGATTCGATCCTTTTCAATGCTGACTACGGGCGCTGTCTGCATGGAGTTTATATATTCTCCCTGTGACCGCGTGGGTTTTCTCCGGATGCTCCATTTTCCCCCACCACTTCAAAGACGTGGAGGTTTGTCGGTTAATTGTCTTTGGTAAAATTGTAAATTATCCCTACTGCGCACGATGATGCTAGTGTATGGGGTGATCGCCAGTCGGCACGAACTCTGTGGGCCAAAGGGCCTGTTTCCATGTTGTACCTCTAAACTAAACTACTGTTAGCATGCTGCTGGTCATAAATAAACCTCTGCAGCTTGCAACAAATGGCAATGACTTTCGATGCCTGCACTTGTCCATACAAGGGCATCCATCCCACTACTAGTAACTCACCTAAACCAGATTAATAAGGCTCAGTGTCTTTGAGCTGATCTCAACTTGCCCAAGGCTGTGACTATCACCCATGTTAATTCTGAAAAACTGCCTGGTGTAATTTAAATTTCAATAAACATTTTACCTGGAAACGCACATTTCTCATCTGCTCACAGGGTACGAATGTTACCCAGAAAGTATTTCCCATTGATGTTTTGTCCTCTGCAAGTTTTTTTTTGTTTTTGAGGATGCGTAGGAATATTATTAATAGCTATGGTGCAATTAGTAAAGAGCAATAAGCAATGTATATATCTAATTAAAATTTAGTCGAAAAGATATGCACGTCCAAAAAAATTCTATTTACAATGAAATGCTAACTTGAAGAAGCCTACAATTGAAGACTGTACAATAGTCCTGCACCTGTTTTATATTGGCAAGATGTAGAACAAGCAAGTAAAAAATGAAATCTAACATGGGATTAATTTACATAATTTTAATATCAATAATAAAATTCACGCTTAGCATTGGTGTTCTCCTCAGAGAACTAGTCAATTACTTTGCCAGAAGCAGAACGCTATTCTGATGGGGAGCCTAAAAAGGTTGCAGCTCATAAGTTATCCTGGAACCATGGTGATAAACCCAATGTCATAAAAACTTCTGATTCATTCACTTCCTGGCAAAGCACCATAAAATAAACTTGTTGCAGAAACTGCAGCCCATAGTATTAAAAGGGATGCGGCTGCTTGAATACACAGCTGGATTAGGGCCACAAGGCAAAGGGCAGTTGGATGTCTGATGAAGGGTCTCGACCTGAAATGTCACCTATTTCCTTTCTCCAGAGATGCTTCCTGACCCGCTGAGTTACTCCAGCCATTTGTGTCTGTCTTCAATTTAAACCAACTTCTGCAGTTCCTCCCTACATCAGGGACAGTTAGCGATGGATATTTTTCAGAGTGGGAGGAAATGTCTAATAGAGTTTGGTAGGGACCTAACTCTATTATATTAATGACCTTCAACATAGATATACAGTTTGGCAGGGAACAGAAATGTAATGAACAAGGAGGAGGAGAGTATCAGGCACAACAACAAAATGGCCAGACATCCAACATATAGACACAAAATGCCGGAATAACTCAGTGGGTCATGCAGCATTTCTGGAAAAAGGAATGGGTGAAGTTATCGGTCGAGACCCTTCTTGTTCATTGTTCTGCAAATGTACTAAATGTCTCTAAGACCTGCTGTGAAAATACCAGAGAGTGAAGTGAAAGAGCCAAGTACTGCTTCTCTTGTTCATTTTCCAATTTGTCACTGTAGCTTACAAGTTGCAATGTATTTTTAAGCAAAGCACGCTGGTTCCCAGGTAGTTCAGTTGCCAGCATATCTCCAGTGTGGAGTTTATACCGATGACATTGGAAATGAACATTCCATGGGGATGTGCAGGTAACTCCCTCTGTAAGGTACAATTTCTTTCCATTCCAGTATTACTGTGGATCAAATATTAGACCTAAAATTCCAGACGTATAATAACCATCTACTAACACCAGTTAATCTCATACCAGCATGAGGTTATAAACAAAACATTGGACATCCACAGGTCAGCATTGCTGACTGTTTTAAATATAATTGCGGCAAAGTTGGCGCAGCGATAGAATTGCTGCTTTACAGCATCAGAGACCCGGGTCCGATCCCGACTATGGGTGCTGTCTGTACAGAGTTTATACGTTCTCTCCGTGACCGCGTGGGTTTTCTCCGAGATCTTCGGTTTTCTCTCACACTCCAAAGATGTACAGGTTTGTAGGTTAATTGGCTTGTATGAATATAAATTGTCCCTAGGTAGACACAAAATGCTGGAGTAACTCAGCGGGACAGTCAGCACCCCTGGAGAGAAGGAGTCTCGACCTGAAATGTCACCCATTCCTTCTCTCCAGAGATGCTGCCTGTCCCGCTGAGTTGGCCAGCATTTTGTGTCCGCCTTCGATTTAAACCAGCATCTGCATTTCTTTCCGACACTGTAAATTGTCCCTAGCATGTGTAGGATAGTGTTAATGTGCGGTGATCCTGGTCGGTGCGGACTCGGTGGGCCAAAGGGCCCGTTTCCGCGCAGTATCCCTAAACTAAACTAAACTAAATTGCTTTGAATTTTGACTTACGTATATAAGTCCACAATTTATACACCTTTAAAATATGTCATTAAGAAGTTTTCTTGGCCTGAAATTGTTGAAATACCCTTGATGCATAGGTAGATGCGGCCTTTAACCCGGCTTTACTGATGGCAGATCCGTATGTTCAGACATTTCCACACAGCACCGGTTGCATCTCTTGCCATGCATATTTTACAATTGTTGCTCATTAGTGAAAGATTATGAAATGTATATGTTTAGGTTCACTGACCGGGGCAACAGTTCCCAGGAGAAGCCTCAATTCAATGAGTGCCATTTGAATTCGAAAGATGTAACACAAACAATTACATAACCTACCCACTATTGGACATAGGACAATCCCTCGCAGTTTCCATTCTACAACTTTACGTTGATTCTCTTGTACCGTAACCATGCTTGAGTAACTTAGAGGGCAAGGCAGCATCTCTGGAGCGAAGGAATGGGTGACGTTTCGGGTCGAGACCCTTCTTCTGCATTAAACTCCATTAACCACTCCTCAGCCCACTTGCCCAACTGATCAAGATCTTGCTGTAATTTGTGATAACCATCTTCGCTATCTAAGATACCACGCACTCTAGTGTTATCTACAAACTTTCTACGCTCTCTTCCAAATTGTTGATATAAACCCCAAACATCACACTATCTAGTCACCACTAGATGTTCCGGTGTGGTGCTGTTCTATATTCTATGTTCTAAGTTCAATTCTAAAATATTTAAATACAAATTGGGGATATGAGCAGCAGATGTGGTGGAGACGGAAGAATTGAGAATAAGAGATGGCATACTTTCAAAAGGCAGGGTTGGGGAATTGTGCTGGGGTACATTTGGAACAAGGAGTGTTCAATGCAACCAACAAAAAGACAAGCATAGCTGGGGCCCAAGTGAGTGCCCATAGATGTTAATGATATAAGTAAGAGGAATCAAAAGAGCATTTAAACACAAAATGCTGGAACAATTCAATGGGTCAGGCAGCATCTTTGGAGAAAAAGGAATAAATGACATTTCAGGTCAAGAACCTTCTTCATACTGAGAGTTGGGGAGTGGGAAACTGATCTGAAAAGGTAGAGAACAGATCAAAGTCGGCTAACGAGCCCACTATGGTCCATTGTTGGCTGTGGAGGATGTAATAATGAGGGGATACGAACAGTGGGAATGCAAGGGTTACTTGAAATTAGAGTAATCAATATTCATACCACTGGGTTGTAAGATGCCCACAAGCTGCTCAAAAGAGAAGTTGTTAAGGGTGAGTACAAGTTCTGCCAGGTGGAGAAGAGTGTTAGTTAAGGAGAACTGATTGGGTCTCTGTTCAAGGAAGAACCCCAGGGTCCTGAAGTTTTTCTGATGGGGAATGGAGGTGAAAATGCCCATGGTAAAGACGAGGTGATGGTGGAGGTGGCTGGTGGACCAGGAATTGGAACTTGTTGAAGTGGTGCATGTGAGGTGTCCTGAATGTAGATTGGAAGGAACTGAACAAGGAGGATAGTATTCAGATATTTGGAGATGAGCTTGATTGGGCAGGAGCTGGCAGAAGCAATGGTTTTGCCAGGGTGGACCTGCTTGTGGATTTTGGAAGGAGATATAAATATGTAGTGCAAGGATTGGGAATTTATAAGATTTGAAGCCATGTTTGGGAGATCGCCAGAGGCAATGAGATCAGTGATGGTGGAGCAAAGAGATGGGTAACTATCTTCTTTTGTGCAAGGTTCTCCAGCCTCAGTTAATGGGCATCAAATATGTTCCTTTGATGGCCATTGATTTCAGGTTTATCAGTCTACCTTGATGTCAGACTCGGTCAAGATGCTGCCTTGATGTCAAGGGAAGTCAATCTTATCTTGCATCTTACCTCACTTCTTTCGCTCAATAGCCCATTACTATGAGACAGAAACTTATGATTCTGGTGAAACCCAATCTGAGCATGTAACTAAGTGTCATTTTAACACAGTTGATGACAGCTTCCATCACTTAATTGAGGATGGACTGACTAGATGATAATTAGCTAGATTGAACTAGTCCTGTTCCCAAAAAGCAGGACATACCTGGACAATTCTCCGTACAATTGAGTGGATGCTGGCATCATTAGTGTATGGCAGCAATTGGCTCAAGGCTCAGCTAATACATGCCCTCGTTCCTGCAGCTGGGATATTGACTGGTTCCATAATCTTTATTCTTAGCCATTTATTGATATCACATGGAGTAAATCAAATTGGCTCAAGAATGGCGTCTTTAGCGTCATGGATCACAGTAAGAGGCCAAAATAGATAATTTCTTAAATACTTCTGCTGAACATGTTTGCAAATGCTTTTGCCATATCTTTCACGTGTTGGGCCAGCTATCATTGAGGATGGGATGTTCTTGGAACTTCTGCCTCCTGTTTGCTATTTAATTGTCCACGATCAATCATGCCCAGACGCCATAGGGCTGCAGATCTTAGATCCGATCTGCTGATCATGGGATTACTTAGCACCATCTACTGCATGCCGTTTCTGTTGTTTAGCATGCATGCAGAATTGTATTGGAGCTTCACAAGGATACCTCTTGTTGTTTTTGGGGTATAGTTGGTGCTATTCCCACCTTCTCCTTCTGCACCGCACATTGATTCAATATTGATCCCCTGCCTTAATTATGTAACCAGATTAGCCATGATCGGATAGTGGAATAGACTTGATGGGCCGAATGGCCTATGTTTGCACCTATCACAAGTTCACAAGTTGTAGGAGTAGAATTAGGCCATTTGGCCCATTGGGTCTACTCCGCCATTCAATCGTGCTGATCTCTGCCTCCTAATCCCATTTTCATGCCTTCTCCCCATAACCCTTGGCACCCGTTCTAATCAAGCATTTGTCTCTCTGCCTTAAAATAATCCACTGATGGCCTCTACAGCCCTCTGTGGCAATGAGTTCCACGTATTAACTATCCTTTGACTAAAGAAGTTCCTCCTCACCTCCTTTCTAAAAGAGCGCCCTTTCATTCTGAGGCTATGACCTCTGGTCCTAGACTCTACCACCAATGGAAACATCCTATCCACATCCACTCTGTCTATGCCTTTCATTATTCTGTAAGTTTCAATGAGGTCCCCCCTCAATCTTCTAAACTCCAGCGAGCGCAGTCCCAGTGCTGCCAAATGCTCATTATATGCTAACTCACTCATTCCTGGCATCATTCTTGTAAACATCTCCAGTGTCAGCACTTATGAACTTATGAGGTTACATATTGGTGGTGAACACTGCTGTTGCTGATGATAGTATAAAGATCTCATGAACGCCCAATTTTCTTTGCCAGATCTGCTCCGAGTTTATCTCATAAAGCTTGTTTATGATCTATAGAACATGATGTCCTTGGCATGAAGCAAATACATCATCATCATCAAGACTGTGCAGTGGTCACTTCTACCAATGCTGTCATGGATTGGTTGATCTGCCATGGGTGGAATGATAAGGACGAGTTAAGTCTTTGCGGACTCAACCAGCTCAGTCAGTGGTGGTAGTACCAACCCACTCTTGTTGATGATCTTGAAAGTTTCTGGACCAGAGCATATTTAATGCTCTTGCTACTTACAATGTCTCATCCATATATTGTTTAACACAAGAGACCACTGATTCACCAGTTAATGAAGGACTGTATGTGGTAATCTGGAGGGGATTTCCTTGCCCATGTTTAACCTGATTCCACAAAATTTCAACGGTCCTGAAATGAATACTGAGGTCTCCAAAGGCTACTCCCTCCTGCCTGCATACCACTATATCACCCCCTCCTGATGCCTTTGTCCTGCTGATGGGGGAAGATGTATCCTGGGATTATGATGGAGGAGTCTGATACATTACCAACGAGGTAGGTCAGGCCACTCCTTGCCTATCAGATACCAGTCCCCACATGTTTGTGAAGAGAAGTTTGCAATGTCAACTGAACTGGGAATTACTTTGCTGTTTCTGAAAGCCTGGTGGTCTGAGCAGTTTTACTCCTGCGCTGTTTACACATAGTGCAATCAGCATCAATGGTGATGACATGGAAATGATCGAGAGCTTCAATAGCCTTGGCATTACTATTACCAATCATTTGTCGTGGACCAACCACATTGCTGCAACAGCCCAAGAAGGCACACCAATGCCTCTACTCCTGATGGGACTGATAAAATTAGGCATGTCTCCAATGATTCAATTTAATTCAATTCAACTTTAATGTCATTGCACAGTTCGTAGTAATAGCAATATATAACTAGATACAGAATGCAGACAATGTTGCCGGAGGGACTGGAGAAATCTATCGGCGGGACTCCGAGTTCAGCAGTGTGATGGTGTTGTTATAGAGGCTGTTCCTCATCCTACTAGTGCAGGACCTGAGGCTCATGTACTGTCTCCCTGATGGTAGGAAGGCAAGCAGTCCATGGTTAGGGTGGGAGGGGTCTTTGATGATCTTCCCGGCCCGTCTCAGACACCGTTTCCGGTGAAGGACATCCATGGCAGGGAGCGGGGCACCGATGATGTACTGGGCGGTTGTCACCACCCGTTGTAGTGCTTACAATCTTCTACAGATGCACCGCAGAAAGCATAGTCACCTTGGTTTGGGTACTGCTCGCCAAGACCTGAAAATATTACAGAGAGTTATCGATGTAGTCTAGTCCCTCATGCAAACCAAATTTCCCACCATTGACTCCATCTGCACTTCACACTGCCTCAAAAAAGTAGCCAACATAATTGTCCCACCATGGTCATTCCTCCTTCTCCCTGCTCCTGTCCGGAGAACCTTCCATAAGTTAGGGTTCATCTCAGTTCACCTCTACCCCATTCAGGACATTGGGCTTTGTCTATGGAACTGATGCACTACAATACTGAGAACTATATACTGCACTCAGCATCTTCCCCTTTGCTCTATATATTATACTTGAATTTGATCTGATTGTATTCATGGATGGTGTATCTCATCTGTTTGGATACCATGCATAGGTGCAGGAGTAGGCCATTCGACCCTTCGTGCCAGCATCACCATTCAATATGATTATGACTGATCATCCAAAATCTGTACCCTGTTCCAGCTGTCTCCCCATATCCCTTGATTCTGTTAGCCCTAAGAGCTACATCTAACTCTCTCTTGAAAAAGTATTTCCACATCTCAGTCCTAAATGGCCTACCCCTTATTCTTAAACTGTGACCCCTGGTTCTGGACTCCCCCAACATCGGGAAAAATTTCCCTGCATCTAGCCTGTCCAATCCCTTAAGAATTTTATATGTCTCTGTACGACACCCTCTGAGCCTTCTAAATTTCAGTGAATATAAGCCCAGTTGATCCATTCTTTCATCATATGTCAGTCCCACAATCCCGGGAATTAACCTGGTGAACCTACTCTGCGCTCCCTCAATAGCAAGAATGTCCTTCCTCAAATTAGGAGACCAAAACTGCACACAATACTCCACGTGTGGTCTCACCAGGGCCCTGTATGACTACCGTAGGACCTCCTAGCTCCTGTTGTCAAATCCTCTCGCAATGAAGGCCAACATGCCATTTGCTTTCTTCACTGCCTGCTGTACCTGCATGTACAATTTCTTGTGGTCTTGGCAGAGTTATTCCCAAATCATTCTGTGATGCACCCAATTATGTGCTTTCTATGGTGCATTTGTAGAAGACTGGTGTTACTTCAAATTATAGATCATTAAGTGAATTAAAATTCCGTAGGTGCCATGGCGAAATTTGAACTCTCTGGATGTTTAGTCCAGGTCTCTGGATCACTAGTCTGGTAATATAATTGCTGCACCACAACCCCATCCAACTTGGTCTGTGATTTACTAAGAAGGCCTTTAATTGCATACCTTGTTACAGCATAGCAAAATAAAAATTTCCTTCCCTGGAAGCAAGCAGTACTTTACTATATAAACAAGAAACTGCAGATGCTGGTTTACAAAAAAGACACAAAGTGCCAGAGTAACTCAACGGGTCAGGCAGCATCTCCAGAGAACATGGATAGGTGACGTTTTAAGATCATAAGGTCATAAGGAATAGGAGTATCCTGTCCCTTCTAACCCCATTATCCTGTCTTCTCTCCAGAACCTCTGACACCCATACTAATCAAGAAATTAGCTCAGGTTTTGGGTCGGGACCCTTTCCCAGGGTCAGAAATTGTCACCTATCAATGTTCTCCAGAGTTGATGCCTAACCCATTGAGCTACTTCAGCACTTTAAGTATTTTACTTTGTTGAGAATATTGTGACTGTGATCATCAAACCTGTCTTTTTTTTTCTTTTTTTCAATGTATTAGATGTACAGTAAATTACATCAATGCACGTCCCGTGTATATTATTACATTTATTGTACCCCTTTGTTTTTAAAGCTATTAAAAAAAGGATAGAAATAGGGAAAATAGAGAAAGTGAGAGAGAATTATGAAAGTGAAGAAGCGTGACGAAGAGAAAGAAGAAAGACCCCTTAGTCGAGGAATTAGAAAAAGTAAATTAAGAAATAAACCCTAGAAAAGAAGAAAGAGAAAGCAGAAAAAAGGAAAAGACAGTTGCTTTATTATAAACATCACGCAAAAGGAATATACCAACTTGACAATTTTTCATCCCCCTTTACCAAGACCTGCCGCCGGTGCCTTTATAAAGTACTATTGCACCTTATCCTTGTAGTAAGTCTATAAATGCAGACCACATCCTATAAAAGTGATCTGATTTTCCTGCCAGGCGGAGTCTCATATCTTCCTGGTGTAGTGTTTCAAACAGAGTTGAAATCCACATATTTATTGTTGGTATAGGAGCGTTTTTCCAAAATTTTTAAATAAGCTTTTTTCCAGTTATTAACCCATATTCAAATAGGTTCTTTTGAAACACATTTAATTCAGGGCTATCTTCCGTTGTTCCAAAGATAATCCATTCTGCTTTTGGTATCAGTTTTATTTTAAATAATTTTGCAAAGATTTCAAAGATTTCAGTCCAAAATTTTTGAATTTTTATACAAAAAACAAATTAATGTGCTTATAGTAGCTTCTTGAGACTGGCATTTATCACAGATAGGTGATACATTGGGAAAAGGTTTACTTATTTTGGTTTTTGAATTATAATCTATGTAAAAAATTAAATTGGATTAGAGTGTGTCTTACATTAATTGAACATTTGTGCACATTTAATAAATGTTCATCCCACCTCTCTTTTGAAATTTTAATAGCTAATTCTTGTTCCCAGTCTCTTCTAATACCTTCAGTTGTTGGTATTTCTACATTTAAAATAATATTATATAAATATGATATTAAATTTGCTGATTCAGCCTTTGTCTTCATTGCATCATCCAGTAGATCTAATGGCATATTGTAATAATCTTGAGCATATTTTTTCAGATAGTCACATATTTGAAAATATTTAAAATATTGATTATTTCCCAGATTATATTTTAGTTGTAATTGTTTGAATGATAGTAATTTTCCAGTTTCATACAAGTCTCCAAGTGTTTTAATTCCTACTCTTTCCCATTGTATAAACGATTTGTCTATAATTGAGGGTTTAAACGAAGGGTTATTAACTATTGGAGATAAGAGAGATAGATTTCTTAATTTTAAATATTATTTTATTTGTTTCCAAGTACTAATTGTACTATGTATAATTGGGTTTTTGTTATAGTTTGTATTATTCAACTTCATTGGTGAGAGGAGGATCACTCCAATATTACAAGGGGAGCAGTTAGGGAGTGCTAATCCCCCTTATAATCCCATATAAAATTTGTAATGTCTGAATCCAATTTTTTTTAAACTTTTTTAGTAGGTATAACCATATAACCATATAACAATTACAGTATGGAAACAGGCCCTCTCGGCCCTTCCAGTCCGTGCCGACCATTTGTTTTCCCCTAGTCCCATCTACCTGCACTCAGACCATATCCCTCCATTCCCTTCCCGTCCATATACCTATCCACTTTACTCTTAAATGTTAAAATCGATCCTGCCTCCACCACTTCTGCTGGAAGCTCATTCCACACAGCCACCACCCTCTGAGTAAAGAAGTTCCCCCTCACGTTACCCCGAAACTTCTGTCCCTTAATTCTCATGTCATGCCATCTTGTTTGAATCTTCCCTACCCTCAATGGGAAAAACGTATCCACGTCAACTCTGTCTATCCCTTTCATCATTTTAAAGACCTCAATCAAGTCCCCCCTTAACCTTCTGCGCTCCAAAGAATAAAGACCTAACTTGTTCAACCTTTAAGGTATATTGGAATTGATTGGAATAGGTATAAAATTTGTGGTAGAAAAATCATTTTTAAAGCATTTATTCGACCTATTAAAGACATCGGAAGCTTTTTCCAGAATTTAATTAAATTATATAATTTCTTAAGTAAAGGATTATAATTTACGTTAAACATATCTTGATATCTTCTGGTAATTTCAATACCCAAGTATTTAAAATTTTCTGTAGCTAATTTTAAAGGGAAATTTAAGAGATGTGTTGAGTCTTTAGGTTTTATTGACATGATTTCACTTTTGTTCCAATTTATTCTGTATCCTGAGAATGATCCAAAATCCTCAATTCAGTTTAATGTATTTGGTATAGTGGTATGGGGTTTTGTGATGTACAGTAGTACATCATCAACGTATAATGATATTTTATTATTTGAATATTTTGTGTTGTAGCCATGGATATTCAGATGTGTTCTAATTCTTTCCGGTAGGAGATCGATTACAAGAGCAAATAACAGCGGTGAAAGTGAACATCCTTGTCTATTACCCCTTGATAATTGAAATTTCGTAGATAAAATGTTATTAGTTAATATTCTAGCCATTGGCTTATTATATAGTAATTTAATCCATAGGATGAAATTCTCTACCAGTTGGAATTTTTGCAATACTTTAACCATATAATCCCATACCACCTGATCGAATGCTTTCTCTGCATGCAACGTAATAATTGATAATTCTTGTTCTTCAGTATGGTATGAATGCATTATGTTGAGCAGACGTCTCAAATTATTAAATGATTGTCTCTAAGTGATAAACCCCGTTTGATCCAGATTTATTAATTTACTAATATACTTACTTAATCTTCTAGCTAATATTTTTTGATCTGTATTTAACAACGCGTATGATCCGGGTTCTTCTATATCTTTGTCTTTCTTAAGTATTAATGTAATCGTTGATTCTGCTAGTGTTTTAGGTAATGTTTGTTCTTTAAAGGCATATGTATACGTTTTCTGTATGCGTGGTGTAATTATGTCGTAAAAACTTTTATAAAATTCATTACTAAATCCATCAGGTCCTGGTACTTTTCCATTCTTTAATGAAATTATTGTGTCTTCTATTTCCTTAATTGAGATTTGTGCTCCCAATTCCTCTTGTTCCTGCAACTCTAGTTTTGGAAGATTACAATTATCCAAGAACGCTGTGACTTTATTGGTGTCCATTGTCGTTTTGGATGTGTACAAATTCTCATAAAATTGCGCAAATCTTTTATTAATATCATTCGGTAAAGTTAGTACTTCCCCTCTATCTGATTTGATCTTTAGGATCGTGTGTTCTTTTTCTCGTTTTTTTAACTGATGTGCCAAAGGTTTGTCGGGCTTATCCCCAAATTCAAAATGTTCCTGTCTTGTAATTTGGAATAATCTTATAACTTTAGCTGATAATAATTTATTTAATTTAAATTTCAGTATTAATATTTTATTGTGTTTATCCATCGTTGGGTCTTTAGCATTATCTATATCCAGTTGTCTAATTTGTTCTTCGAACTTTCTTTGTTCATTCTTGTTTTTTTTATTTTGGAAAGCTTGGTATGAAATTATAACGCCTCTAATAAATGCTTTGAAGGATTCCCATAATAATGTAGGTGATATGTCTGGAGTGTCATTTATTTCGAAAAAGAGGTCCATTTTTCTTGTTTTAGATATATACTCCTTTGTGGGCCTTTTAAAATTTGAGGATTATACCTCCAAAACTATTTATTCTTCGACAATCCTTCCAGTTTTAAAAAGAAAGATAGTGGGGAGTGATCTGAAATCATGTTGATATGGTATTTTGGGTTCGAAGTATACAGAATTAATTTTGTATCCACCAGGAAATAATCTATACGTGAGTATGTCTTGTGTACCATTGAATAAAATGAGTATTCCCTGCCGGTCGGATTTGCGATCCTCCAAACATCTGTTATATTGGTATTTTTTATATATGTGTTTAAAAGTTCACAAGTTTTAGATTTTGTGTTACCTCTCTGTTTTTGCATAGATTTGTCTAAGTAAGGATCTAAAACACAATTAAAGTCTCCTCCGATTATGACGTTTTGGTAATTATATTCTGCGATTGTATTCAAGATTTTATTGAAAAAATGAGGATTGTCAAAGATGGGCGCATATATATTTACCAAGGTGATTGGGGTAGCATGGATCTCACCGGTAACTATCAAATATCTCCCTTTCTTATCTGTTATGGTACTCTTTGGTTTAAATGGTATGCCTTTAGGAATAATGATTGACGTACCTCTAGATTTCAAAGTATATGAAGAGTGAAAGATTTGGCCTATCCAATTCGCACTCAATCTAGCTTGATCTTGGGATTTAAGATGAGTTTCTTGTAAAAAAATAATGTCTGTATTGTATGTTTTCAGCTGTGCTAATATCTTACCCCTTTTAATGCGTTCATTAACACCCCTTATGTTCCAACTGCAGAATGAGATTCCTCCCAGTTTCTTTTGTTTATCGTCTTGCATTTTGAGTGGTTTCAGTACCCATATATCGAATGGTGCATCCATACTTCAGGTCTTTAGATATTGGGGGAACATTTGCACTACAAAGTTCAATTGATAGATTCCTTTTGCGATTATCCTTAAACAAAAAACACACACATGTGACTTGTTGTGATAATTTTAAAAAACTTTAAAAAGTGAAAATACAGTGTCCGAACTTGTCGGCACTGTAACAAGTGACCCACCTGTTGGTGGGAGAAAACATTGTATCGACTTCCATTGTCGATATTAAACAATTAGTTCCGCTCCCTTAATTACTCATAACATAGTGGAAAGGGACCCATTCAAAATCAAATGTATAGTACCCATTTACAATATATGTATACATTTCATTATGGCTTCTCATATATATCTAACAATTTTATCTACTAAGTGTTTAAACGTATGGTTTTACCTCGGTAATAATCAACTGTTGGTTGAAGGGGTTAACCTGAACCGGGCTCCTGGATCTGGGCCAGGTGCCCGCTTCTCCTTCTCTCCCCCCAATTATAGATAAAATTGAAACTTATTGAATTTTAAATGTTAGTTTTTAAATGTATTATTAGTTATTTCCTTATTAACTATCACCCTCTATGAAAGGGAAAGTCCCTCTTTATAATAATTAGTTTAATTCATCCCCATTCTACAATTCTGGTTAACATCCGTTACTATTTCTATGTTAGTATTGTTAAAAGTGTTAGATCTGTACAATTTAGGTTAGTCATTGAATCTCTTAAACCACAGTAATTGCTCTGTCCGCATTCTGCTCTTCAGTTCGTCATTCCAGTGTTTAACTTTTTTTGCTTCGCTTGGAACACAGAATGTCTACACAGGCACACGTGGAAAGTTTCTCCATCTTAGACTTTTAAAATGGTAATGATTCTCCACAAATGCTCAGCCGCTGACAGTGGAATAATAAAAATAAAGATGTGACCTTACCGTCCATACCTTCCAACTACTTGATCTCGTCCACGATGGTTTGAGCATATTTGTGTGCAGCCTCCGGATTTATAAACGATTTTTCCTGTCCCTTGTAGGAAATCCTCATCCTCGCTAACATTTTGAATTCCTTGGAGAATATGCTTTGTCTTTGAAAACTGATTTCGCTTTTGCACAATTTCATAAGGATAGTCCCTGAATAGTTTGATAGATGCATCACCGAACTTCAATGGCACTCCATATTTGATTTTCCTCATAACCTCTTCAAGGGCTGAAATGTCCCGAAATTTCACAATGATCTGTCGTGTATAGTCTGGACTTGTTTGAAATCTTGGTTTAAATCTCGGTACTCGATGTTCCAATTCAAACCTGCCTTTTAGTGTAGAGATGGAGGCAACTGATTGTACAGCAAAAATCCTCCACAATAATCACAATAACACTTTATTAGCCAAGTATGTTTTGCAACATACGAGGAATTTCATTTGCCAAGTCAGTCATACAAATAAAAAGCAACGGAACACAGAAAATACATTTTAACATAAACATCCGCCACAATGCCTCCTCCGCATCCCTCACTGTGATGGGTGAAAAAAAGTTCAAAGAGGGTTTGTTATGCACCTCAGTAATAATATGCTCAGTCAGGAAAATGAGCTGTGTCCATGGTTTTGGAGCTCCAGTTACCATCCATGATCTTTTAGCTTGCACATTTGTTACCAAAGCACTTTTGTCACCACAGACATGAACTAGCCTTCCATTCCATTTCCAGACCTCTGAATTATCCTGGTGTGATTTATTCTTAAAAGTGCTCTTCAAATGGAAACTTTTGTTCTTTCTAGTTGTAAGACCACGCTGTAACATTAAAAAAAGGTTAAGGTAGCACTGGTCAGTGCTCGCTCTAATGGAAGCAGCTGCATAATATAAAAGAACTACAAATAAATTCAGGTAGACACAAAATGTTGGAGTAACAGTGGGACAGGCAGCATCTTTGGAGAGAAGGAATGGGTGATGGTTCTTCAGTCTGAAGAAGGGTCTCAACCCGAAACATCACCAATTCCTTCTCTCCAGAGATGCTGCCTGTCCCCCTGGCCCAGCATTTTGTGTTTATCTTCAATTTAAACCAGCATCTGCAGTTCTTTCCAACACATAAATTCAGATACTCTGTTCTGGCCTCTGATAATAGATGATTATCATTTCACACATCGGATGATTATCATTAAGACGGATGTTTTACATACGTACTACAATCGTCAAGCAGAAATTAAATATAGAGTGACTGAGCTTCACTGACATTCTAGGCCTTTCTATTGCACAGAGTGGAAGATGATAAGAATACATTTTTATATTTAGCGAAAATTTTAATACTTGAAAAAAGAAATGTGAAATAGAGCTCGGGAAGTATCATTTTTATGTTTGAGTTTCTGACATTGTAATCCTCTCGCAATCTTTCATCCGTCTTTTTTTTTCAGAGACACGTCTAGGCTCCTTGTTCAACTCCAATGGAAGATTTCGAAAAGGGGAATGGCCACCAACATTCAGAGTTTGTACAGTATGACCTCGGGGCTGAACATCTACCAGAAGTTGAGTAGCAAAAGGCCAAGCTCTGAAGCATAAAAGGGACTTACATCACTATTAAATAATTCTTTCTGGGAGAAGCAGATTTCTAATTAGTTACTGTGGTAACTGTAGAGGACTGGAAGTAAGCCTCAGACAATGAAAGCTAAGAAGATGTGTTTCAGAGGAGTAGAGCATATTCCTTTGTATCTGTTAGTTTGTTTTCTGATTTGCCATGGTGCGCCCAAAGCAAAAAAAGACCTACTATTTGAAAGGACATTGATAAAACAGCGGCTCGGGATTAGCAAAGGAAGAATGTAACAGACTGCAATAAAATTCCCCAAGTCCCTCAATGCAGCTTTGCAATAGTCATTGCTCAAGATTAGTTTTATTAGGGTCGCATCTTTTTTGAATTTTCAAATTTTTTCAATAAATTACATACATACGTTTAAAATTACTGCATAATGTTAAAATACAGAATTTACATTGAAAAGAACAGATAATGTATTGCATGCTATTTGTGGTCTCTCGTATACCATAGGTTTCTGGAGCTGGTGCAATTTATTTGAGGGTAGTTTAATAGTTCAATATTGCATGATTATAAAGGATAGACATATTTCTACACACTTTTCTATATAAGACTACAAGAGGAAAAGTGCACACTTTAGTCTGGGAAGGATTTTTACGTTACATGCTATCCACAAAGTCTTATTATCCTACACAAATATTTTATACTGACACAATATTCAGACAATATTTTGCTGAAATAATGGTAAAATCTGCTTAATGACTCTTAACAAAATTACAAATCTACACTTGGTTTATCATCAATAGATGACGGAATAGCAGAACCACAAAGATAATTTGAGGAGAAGTAATGATTAACAATAGGACACAGAATAATCCAAACTGTGAATATATGTTGTTAGGTGATGCATATTTGACTTGCAGAATAAAGCACTCAAAATAGTCTAACTTGGGATTGCTTTCTCTCTCTGCGATTGTCAATCAATTTAGCTTTTGAATTTTAGCACCTATTCTTGCATCTTGTTTTAGTACCCTTCATAAAATACTCTCTTTTCAGCATATCTAATGGCTTCATCAGTGTGGCTATGACAATGGATGGTCATTTTACTGCTGTAAAAAGGTTTAATGATTAAGAGGCTGAACCAGGACACTAAAATACAAACCATTCTTTAGCACCCATGAAGCTCCTTTAGTTCAAAATGTTCATTTGACAGGATCAGAAGTGTTTCTCATTCTATTCCGCTGTAGAAACATCTGCATTTTTATCGATACCTCCCACTAAGCAGATATGGTTAATGTGTAATTAACGAAACAACCTTTCTAGTAGAGACATGCACTAATCAACCAGCATCCCTCCAGCCTTGCTGAAGCAAAAATAAAGCTGGCATGCCTTCCATCCTTGTACTGCCATTCAGCTATAATAAACCTTGTTCCCAGCTTATCTGGCCAGCTTACATCTTAATCTTTTTTTATCAGCCTCCTCAGGGAGTTGAGATGAAAACCTTAATTTTCTGGTCGCATGAGCACATTGGAAGTGGATGAACCAAATGCCAAGCTACATACAAAGCAGAATAGAGGTTGCAGTGCTGAAAGGAATATAGATAGGAGCCAAAAAGAGATGGACAATTGGCTGGATTGAAAGGACAGTTAAACAGTAGGGATTGGGACACAGGCTTGTTCAAAGCTGTAACACATACATGGATTTGGCTTCAGCTGCCAAAGAAAGAGGCAAAATGGGTGCTGCCTCAGGAACCAATCGTATTCCTTAGATTGCAGGACAAATTAATCCCCCTGTTTGGCTTTTTTGTGTCGCTGTTTTACCCAGGTTTTTATCATTCTGCCACTATATCTGACACATGGCATGCCACTTAGTTAACGAATACAATGCATTTGGGTATAAATTGCAGCTTGGATTATTTACCAAACACACTCTGTTTAAATTGTTCTGTTCTACAAGTTTGATGTGTTTTACACACATAGATGCATTAAAGTTATTAATTCTTCGGTCTGGCAGAACGAGAAAGTCAATGATGGCTTGGTGTTTACATCTCACTTAAATTTTAGTTTGAGTTTGAGTTAAGTTTATTGTCATGTGTACCGAGGTACAGTGAAAAGGTTTTGTTACTCAATATTTACTCAATATAAAGGACATTACTTTCCTATTTAACTAAAAAAAATATTCCTATATAAATTATTGATATTTTAAAAAAAATAACAGTAATGCACCATAACAGAAGTACCTGTACATCCCTTCAGCTGTAAGGAAATAAAAGTAAACCTTGAAGTAAAAGGGGATGAAAATGTATGCAAGTGACAGTAAGATCCCAAGCCAAGACAGCAAGATCAAAGATATCATGATCAAAATTAGCCTGCATCTCAGAGTCTTTGCTGCCAGCCACTGAGTGAATCTACTCATAAGATTTGGAAGGGGTTCTGGGTTGCAGGAGTATGATGGAGCATCATCCAACCAGATATATTTTCTATTCTGGGGTTATCCTTGATAATATCCTAGAGGCAGAGAACCTGGCGATATTCTTAGTTGCTCGTGGGAACTCTGTGCTGAAGTATGCATAAATTCCACTGCTGTAGAATATGGGTACCTACGGAAAATTATTGGACCTAATGGGTTTGCCACAGTTTTAAATTTAGCCACATTTACAAAAGGACACAAAGTGCTGGAGTAAATTAGCAGGTCAGATAGCATCTCCGGAGAATATGCATAGGTGATGTTTCAGGTTGAGACCTATTTTCAGACTGAGGCCTGTGGAAATGTGCAGCGCCCAGGGGGATTGGAGTGCTTGAAAACTAATGGAATGCAGTTTTTTATTTCAAGAACACTGGAGTACAAAAGCAGAAAATACTTACTAAAAGAGTACAAGGCACTCATGAAAGCAGATCTAGAACACGTTTTCTTTTGTGTGGCATGCACAGCCTAAAGTTGTTGGACAACTTGTTCTATTTGATCTTCTGTTTGTGCACGTCGAGTTAATTGCATGAGTCGAAACTGGTGCTGGTATAATTCAGCGGGTTAGGCAGCATCCCTGGAGAACATGGATAGGTGATGTTTCAGGTCCGGTTCCTTCTACTAGAACACTGTGATCAGTCTTCCTTCCATTATACCTCTTGTGCTTGTCTGATTGCAAGTAATCCATACCCCTTCATTCCCCGCATACCCATGTACCTATCCAAAAGCTTTCTATCATATCTGCTCCACCATCAAACCTGCCAGTGCCTTCAAGCACCCCCCACTGTGTAAAAAAAATGACCCAACACATCAACTTTAAACTTTGCCCCTCTCACCTGAAAGCTGTGCCCTCCAGTTCTTTGACAATTCCACCCTGGGTAAAAGGTTCTGACTGTCGATCCTGTCTATCCTGTCTCTGCCTCTCATAATTTTATATACTTCAATCACGTCTCCCCTCGGCCTCCGACACTCCAAAAAGAAAACGTGTGCGGTCGCGGTGCCGACAGACGAGAGGCCGAAGCAAAGAATCCGACGCCAAAGAACTGAATAGAAACGAGGCCAAAACGCGAATTAACCGAAATAGTCCGAAGACGAAACGTCTACTAACCGAAAGGATGGGACGCCTAAATGAAAACTAACCGAAAGGGCGGGACGCCTAAACGCCTACGAACCGAAAGATTGCGTCACCTAAAAGCAAACTTACCGAATGGCCGCTCAGTCGATACGCCACCTACCCGAAAGGCGGCGGCGCCTACAGGCCAAAGGACCGACTCCCACTCAACAGAAAAGTCCAATAACAGACTTGGCGTTGCCGGGGGGCGGGACTTGTCAGCAATTGGTCCAGACCCCCGCGTCCAACACATCACCGTGAAGGCATGAACATTGCCCCAAACCTCCGCTCCACCCGACCCACAGCCCGCGGAGGGTGGCCGTGGGACAGTGGGGGCTGTCCCGAGGAATGCACACCTTCGGCCGCTTTCAACTTGGTGCTTGGCTTCAGATTGCCCAGTCACCTGTGGCTTGTGTCGGAAAATGACCCCCATGCTCCCCTCTCCCCCCCTCTCTCTCTCCCCCTCTCTCTCTCTCTCCCCCTCTCTCTCCTCCTCTCTCTAGCCTCCTCTCTCTCTCCCCTCTTCTCTATCTCCTCCTCTCTCTCTCCCCCTTTCTCTCTCCCCCCCGCTCTCTCCCGCCTTCTCTCTCTCCTCCGTCTCCACCCGCGGTAGCGTCCACAGTCACTGACCGCGATGCACCGCCATCGGACACCAACCTCCACACCAGGGTGACCTCCCCCGACTCCCGGTCTTTGACACCCACACCAGGGTGATTCACCCCGGCCGCGGGGACAGACAGTTTATTTATTACCGTCTCGGTGTTTGCGCCCAAGCTCCCACGCACAAAACAGACAGCATCTCTGTAGAGAAGGAATGGGTGAAGTTTCGTGCCGAGACCATTCTTCAGAGTGCGTCTGAAAGGTCTCGCCCCGAAACGCCACCCGTTCCTTCTCTCGAGAGATGCCGCCCCTTCAGCTGAGTTACTCCAGCATTTTGTGTCTCCCTGGTGTGGAGGTTGGGGTCCGATGGCGGGGAGACAGGAGCGTGGGGTTCATTTTCCCACACAAGCCATAGGTAACTGGGCAATCTGAACCCAAGCACTAAGTTGAAAGCGGCCGAAGGTGTGCATTCCTGGGGACAGCCCCCACTCTCCCACGGCCACCCTCCGCGGGCTGTGGGTCGGGTGGAGCGGAGGTTTGGGGCAATGTTTATGCCTTCACGGTGATGTGATGGATGCGGGGGTCTGGACCAATCGCTGACAAGGCCCGCCCCCCGGCAACGCCAAGTCCGCTATTGGACTTTTCTGTTAAGCGGGAGTCGTTAGGCATCCCATCCTTTTGGTCTTCCGACTCTTTCGTCTTCGGACTCTTTCGGTTCATTCGCGTTTCGGCCTCGTTTCTATTCGGTTCTTTGGCGTCGGCCTCTCGTCTGTCGGCACCGCATCCGGGTACCAAAAAAAACATTCCATGTTTGTCCAACCTCTTCCTCTAGCTAATACCCTCTAACCCAGACAGCATTTCTGGTAAACCTTTTCTGCACCCTCGCCAAAACCTCCACATCATTGCTGTAATGGGACGACCATGCCAAAATACTCCAAAACCGACCTAATCAAAGTCTTATTAAGCTTCAACATGACTTCCTGACGCATATACTCAGTGCCCCAACTGATGAAGGCAAGCATACCATAGACCCTCATTACCACTCTTCCTCCTTGTGTTGCCACTTTCACGGAGCTGTTGGCTTAGACCCCAAGATCTCTCTGCACACCAATACTGTCAATGGTCTCACTATGAACTCTATACTTTCCCTTAAATTTGACCTCCCAAAATGCAACACCTTACACTAGCTTGGATTAAAGTCCATCTCCTCTTCTCTTCCCATTTCTGACACTGATGTATATTTTACTTTGAAGTCACGTGAGTGACTACATGAAAAACCCCGTACAGCCGTTCGTGCGTCATTGCGTCAGACGCTTTCGTGCAGACGACTGTGGAGCAGCGCAGCTCCTCCAACGGAAAGTCTAAAAAAGTTTCAGGTAAGTGCTATTTCTTACCTGTTGTAGGTCTCCTGCAGGAACCTCCGAGGTTTTTGTGGGATGGTCGCAAGGCCAACGAGTGAACCAGCCTAGGGCTTTGGGGGAAAACCCTTGCCCGACCGAGGAAGCGGAGAGCTGGGAATGTCGGGTTCGCGATCGGAGTCACTGATAACGCGGTCAGTGACTCCACACGTTGGGTTCCCGGGGAGGGGATACCCGAGAATAGTGCGGTTCCAGACCGCAGTAGTCCCTAGGGTATGGGGCTTACCGGACCTGAACGGTCAGCCTGGTTTCCCGGTGGAGGGGAAACCCAAGTGTATGCAGTTCCCAGACCGCAGTAGTCCCCAAGAAATGAGGTTTAATTCACATAAATGATTTGCCCAGGTGCCACAAGGGTACCCTCGTGGCACCCGGGAATCAATATATATATATATATAGATATAGATTCCTGGGGAGGGGAACCTCACTTACGGGGTTCCCAAACCACAATAATCCCCAGGATATGGGGACAGCTGACAAAAATAGTCAGTGTAATTAGGAAAGATTTGGTAGGCTTCACCTCTGGGTATGAATTTAGAGACACTCCTTCAGCAGGAGTAAAGTTATGGCAGTGTCAGCCTATTGCAGAGGTTGTGCCAGCAGCACCTTTGGGTAGGGCTGCTTCATGTGGATGCCACGTTATGGCAGTGCCAGCCTATGGGAAAGGTTGTGCGAGCTGTACCTTTGTTCAGGACTGCTCATGGGGATGCCAAGCTATGGCAGGCTAGCCTATTGGAGAGGCTGTGCCAGCAGCACTTTTGCTCAGGGCTGCTCATGGGAATGCCAAACTATGGCAGGCAAGCCTATTGGAGAGGTTATGCCAGCAGCACCTTTGCTCAGGGCTGCTTCATGAGAACGCCAAATCTATGGCAAATACTGGCCTATGGGAAAGGCCGCGCCAGCAGCACCTTTGCTCAGGGCTGCTTCATGGGCGCCAGCGGTACCTTCTTCAGGACTGCTTTATGGGAATAGCTGTTTAGTAGGGTATTCCCATTTACAGTGATCATGGGGGATGAGGGGTCATTGTTAGGATAAGGCAATATAACATAATCTGTTAAGTCTCAAACTATATTTGAGAAATTGGGCTCTATCCAGATAGATTAAGTCTATCAAATAGACTTGTAGGATGTTGGGATTCACTTTTAGGTATTCAATTGGCCGTGATGCCAGCCTGGGCAACAGATTGCAGTCAATCTGTTAACAAGTTTCCTAGTCGTTAGATTAATTGTTAATAGTATAGATGTGATTCAGCTGTGCAAGTAAGACAACTTATCTTGTTAAATGGTTAACAATTAAGTGCCATATAGGTCATTGTTAACACACCTTGTTTCATCAGCTGAAATTAATAAAGTCACAATGATGGACAAACAGTATTCATTACTGCTCCAGTTGTTGTTAAGTGAATCTTTAATTATATTGCAAAATGGTGCTAATGGCCCTAAATGGGAAATTGAGTCAGCAGCACTTTTTAGCAGGCCTGCTTAAGGTCTCCCTCATGTAGGAGGAGAGCATGCTGCGTCAGTATTAGTCTGATGCTGGGGCCATGGCAAAGTCGGCGTATTGCTGAAGCTGCGCCAGCAGTACCTTGTAACAGGGCTGCTTAATCACTCCCTCATGTAAGAGGAGAGCATGTGGGATCGGTATAGTCTAACGCTGAGTCTGAGGGTATAGCCGTAGAGCATGCCCAAGGGATACAGGGCATGTGCCAGAGGTCTCTGCCTGGCAAGAAAGTTACCATCCCAAACACATATGCAGTGAATACCGCTCTCAGGGGGACATTACAGTTGGCTGCCAAATCTTCTATTTAGGTAAGTCCTTTCCATAGGCGAAACCTAGAGGACAAAGCACAAGCAATTGGAACGAGCAAGGTTTCATAGTTTTGGTGACAATACACCCCACGTCTTTATTGGCAATAAGCGGTTCACTGAAGTAGGTGGCAGCATGAAAGCTGGCCATAGGTTCCATGCACTGTACCTGTGTTACTCTACAATTAAGAGACCACTTACAGCTTGGTAAGGTGTACACTTAGTTATGCATTACAAATGATTGAGACATTATCAGCTAATTTGAGGGGTCTAACCATGTAACATGGTCTGTACTAGCTTTTCAAGCAGGTTAGAATTGGGCAGGTTCAGTAGAAGGACCAAGATTGTCTTGCAAGACTGTTTTAGAAATCGGGCCACAGTTGCTGTTTACGGCAGATACCAAGTTGCAAATATCATCTTGAGTTTGGAGGTGGAGCAGACCTGCATGACTTGCAAAAAATTTCTGTTATGGGTATCAACTATCTATAGACCCTACGGGCATTGTATGGGTTAAAGAGTGATTGGACAAATGTGCATATTGTGATGCTTAGGTTCAGGTTAATACATTAAGATGATGGCATATGTTCGTCACGAAGGTGCAATCAGTTAAAGACTCCTGTAATGGTTACATATCTTGTCGTCACAGGAGAATAATCAAGTATAGGTTAATGGCAACACAGAACTGGTGTTGAATCACACTGTATTATGAAATTCTGGTTAAATGGAACACCTAATATATATGTTGGTTTCATGTTTATTTCACTGGTTGCAAAATATGTGACATTACAGTGGCGAAATATATATTTTCGCTAAAAGGAGAAGGAAGGTCTTTTGTGGCTCCCTCAATTTTGCTTCATCAATCGAGGTTTAAAATAAAGTCATTAAGAGGCCGCTTAAGGTTCCTATTGTGTGATTATGCAAATTGATTCCCGATTTGTCGCGAATAATATAACCTTATTTGGTTATTTTAAACGTAATTTGTTGGTTCAGCCCGAGGCTTGGGAAATCAGTTGTTGCATGATAAACTCAAATTATGTTCTGCAGGTTTAATAAACTGTCCTAAGGTTTGGGTTGTTGCATCTATCCTTCTATGTGTTCAAAGTGTTTGCATAGCACCAAACCGCAGAATTTTCTTTTCCAGGATGAAAGACTTTGTTATGCTCATGTTCCATTGAAAATGGTATTAATTGCTAATGTTTCGAGTTCATGCTAAATGATCGTTTGTTAATTATGGAGTTATACGGCCATTAATTGGGTCAATGAGCTTCCTCATTGAGTTGGCTGTAGCAAACAAGACTTGCTCTGTCGGGTCCACACCAGTTATCAACGGGTAGGATATCTTCAACATAGGTCCCAGGACCAGTGCAATGCCATATGCATTGTTGACATTTGTGAACGCTATTTCACCAGGAGGCTGCAGCTATATCCTTAAATTTGGCTGGAGTTTATTAGGTAGTTATCCTTCTGGCACTGGTTTAGTGCAGCAGGTTCAGTCGCTACATAATTGTAATGGTACAGGATGATTACATCTGTAAATTATAATATATAATATTATGTTATAAATACTTGAGCAGACCAAAAGGAGGGTCAGGTCTCAAAATAGTCACAGGCATACCAGGGGACCTTTGATAAGGTAAGCACACATATATACAACAATATGTCAAGGTCATCAAGAGCCTTGGAGTTCTGGACTAGCAATGTTGTTGGTCACAAAAAATTGGGAGAACTTATAGTTCAGGCCATTCCAGATGATAAAAATGGAGTTGTGTTATGTACGAATGGATTCTGATTCCAGATCTCATTCCACCAGGGCTGCTACAACATCAGCAGCAAGGGTATTTATGTTCCGCTGGGTCGCATTGTTACGGCTGCAGCATGATCCAACGAACAAATCTCCAAACATCTGTAATGATCCATTTCTGAACCAGGGGTATTTGTTAACTCTATTTATGTTATGGTTATATTTTCCATCTGGGTGAGAGATGGAAATATTATTGTTTCATTTAAACAGCATCAGCATGTTTTACATCTATGTCATGACTGTATGCATTATGAATGTTTTCCCTTCATTTGTCAATGAAGCAGCTGTGGTTGTGAATACTCGTTTCACACGGCATTAAATCACAGAGCTTTGAAGTCTTCACATAGTCACTCACATGACTCCGAAGTAAAATAGTAAGATTAAACGAGAACTTACCAGTTTGAAATTTGATCTTTATTTTATGAGGAGTTGAGGGACTATGTGCCCTCCACTCCCAGCCCTCATAGATCTCATCTGGTAGTTCTAGTCTTTTGTTAGCTTACCATTATACTTCAGTCACTATTATCTGTGATTTCACACCGTTACTTTGAAGATTGACGCTCGAACGGCTGTACGAAGTTCTTCACGTAGTCCCTCAACTCGACGACTCATAAAATAATGATCAAACTTCAAACTGGTAGGTTCTCATTTAATCTTACTATTTCAGTTTAGTTTTAGTTTTAGAGACACAGCGCGGAAACAGGCCCTTCAGCCCACCGAGTCCACGATGACCAGCAAACTGCGCACATTAACACCATCCTACACACACTAGGGACAATTTACACATACACCATGCCAATTAACCTACATACCTATACCCATAGCGGTCACAGGGAGAACGTACAGACGGCACCCGTAATTAGGATTGAACTTGGTTCTCCAGTGGATGAAAACTTTGACAGCTTGCTCATAGTCTGTGACCCCAACAATCTTGTGTCATCTGCAAACTTTCTAACCAACCCATCTATGTTTACATCCATGTAATTTTATATAGATATAGATATAGATATGGATATAGATATAGATATAGATATAGATATAGATATAGATATATATCGGTCCCTGGCACGGAAGGTATATATAGATATATTTAGATATATATATAGATATGTGTGTGTGTGTATAGATATGTGTGTATATATATATATATATATATATATATAGAGAGAGAGAGAGAGAGAGAGAGAGAGAGAGAGAGAGGAGAGAGAGAGAGAGAGGAGAGAAGAGAGAGAGAGAAGAGAGAGAGAGAGAGAGAGAGAGAGAGAGAGAGAGAGAGAGAGAGAGAGAGAGAGAGAGAGAGAGAGAGAGAGAGAGAGAGGAGAGAGAGAGAGAGAGGAGAGAGAGAGAGAGAGAGAGAGAGAGAGAGAGGAGAAGAGAGAGAGAGAGAGAGAGAGAGAGAGAGAGAGAGATGAGAGAGAGAGAGAGAGAGAGAGAGAGAGAGGAGAGAGAGAGAGAGCCTCTAGAGAGAGAGAGAGAGAGAGAGAGAGAGAGAGAGAGAGAGAGAGAGAGAGAGAGAGAGAGAGAGAGAGAGAGAGAGAGAGAGAGAGAGAGAGAGAGAGAGAGAGAGAGAGAGAGAGAGAGAAGAGAGAGGGAGAGAGAGCGAGAGAGAGTGAGAGATAGAGAGAGAGAGAGAGAAGAGAGAGAGAGAGAGAGAGAGAGAGAGAGAGAGAGAGAGAGAGAGAGAGAGACAGGACGGAGATATTATACATGATTTCCGTGCCAGGGACCGTAAGAATTGAACGGGTTGAAGAGATTGAACAGACTATTCCTGATTGTGCATTCCGAATTATTCCTTTCAGCTGAGTTTCTTAGCCTGTTAACTACTATTAAATTGAAAGGAAATCTCTGAAGCTTGCTGCCCTGGGGAATAAATCAGAATGCGAATTAACCAGTTGTAGGAGCTTGGATCTGTGGAGTTGGGCGGACCAGACAAACCTGAAAAATGGGAGCCTCAGCTGGTTACAACAAAGGCCATCCGAGCTACACCAGTTGGCTCTCTATTAATAACATCTTTGGACTGGTCTTGCAAGGCACAAGGTCGTGTCTGCTGGGAAACTCATTTTCTTCCACGAAAAGGAAACAGTTCTAAGCAGAAAACAATCCTGTGTTTTGGGGGCTTTGCGGATCTACTGATTTTTTTAATTTATTTTTTAACATTGTGGAAAGAAGAACTATTTGTCAATGCCAGTCACAAATTGAGCTACTTTTGATATTGCTAGAGCTTGGCCCATGCTTAATAACGGACACAAGATCTTCACTGTTATGACATCTGCGACAGGTTCATAAGTTCTTAAGTTATAGGAACAGATGCAAGTCGTTCGGCCCATCGTGTCTACTCTGCCATTCAATCATGGCAGATCTATCTTCCCCCTCCATCCCAATCTCCTGCCTTCTCCCCGTAACTCTTGACACCCTTACCATTCCAGTATCTGTCAATCCCTGCCTTAAAAAAAATCCAATGACTTGACCTCCACAGCTGTTTGTGGCAAGGAATTCCATAGATTCTCTACCTCTGTCTAAATAAACTCCTCCTCCTCTTCTTTCTAATGTATTGGTTATATTGTAGCTACCTCCAGCAATTCTTCTGGCAGCTTGTTAAATTTTCCGACGACACTCTATGGAAAAACCTGTCCCTCCAGTCCCCTTAAATATTTTGCAATGTTTCAGAAACAATTAGATACATGGATAGGACAGGTCTGGAGGGATATTGGCCAAGCACAGGCAGGTGGGACTATTGTAGATGTTTGTCGGTGTGGGCAAGTTTCCACACTGTACGACTCTATGACTGACTATAAATATTGGCATGGGATGACTATTGTCCGGGGCACTTTGAATAATTCCTTTGCCCTTCATCAACTTAGTGCAATGGGATCTTTCACATTCTTCTGCGAGGTCAAACTTGTTTTCAAGTCTCATTCCTGAGATGTCATTGCCAACCGTGCCGTGCTCACTCTGTACAACGCATGGCAAAATGTAAGACAACATTAAAAAAAGCCAAGTCCTGCAACTCAGCACTGTTTTGCCATCATGCACCAAACCCGTGGCTCAACATATGTGGGCAAACCTGTAAGGATTAACTTTCCTGCCTCTTTTATGAACCCCGGGACCCTATGATGGCAAGAGCTCTCCTCTGTGGATATGAGATCTTTGGTGCTTTCTCTTTTATTATGATTTTTAGTTGATTCATCTTTTTTGCTTTATTTTGTTAATCCGCAGAACAAGGGCTTGGTTGGCCCATCTCTAATTGCCCATCAAATGATTAACTTAACCATATAACCATATAACAATTACAGCACGGAAACAGGCCCTCTCGGCCCTTCCAGTCCGTGCCGACCATTTGTTTTCCCCTAGTCCCATCTACCTGCACTCAGACCATACCCCTCCATTCCCTTCACGTCCATATACCTATCCACTTTACTCTTAAATGTTAAAATCGATCCTGCCTCCACCACTTCTGCTGGAATCTCATTTCCACAATCACACAGCCACCACCCTCTGAGTAAAGAAGTTCCCCCTCACAGTTAACCCGAAACCAGCCCCGTTACCCGAAACTTCTGTCCCTTAATTCTCATGTCATGATTGCCCTCTAGATTTGAATCTTCCCTAACCTATCAATGGAAAAACGTATCCCACGTTCAACTCTGTCTATCCCCTTTTCAATTTAAAAGACCTCAATCAAGTACCCCAGTCCCCCCCCTCCCGTCCCCCCTTAACCTTTCTGCGCTCCAAAGAATAAAGACCTAACTTGTTCAACCTTTCTCTGTTAACGATAGTGTTCATTCCCAACATGTTCAATTCATCTCAGAGAAGAAATGTTAGTGGCAGGGCAGGGGGATGGCTGTGCTTGGGAGAGTGGGATGTTTGGTGAAAGTTGCCATGTTGATTATAACCAGGCTCCGAAAAAAAAAATAACATTATGAAGAATGGTGTCACAAACTGACCTTGTATTCCCTGGGATGTGGAAAGTGAAGTTGTAATTCATTTAAAGTGCTTAACTCATTGGTATACTACTTTCTTTGCAGCAAGGACCATATTTACAATCTAAACTACTTGCAAGGGCCACTCAAAGAAATATGTTTCTATGTTAACTGTACAGAACAGGGTTAGGTATTATATTAGTTCATGTTTAAAAGACACATATCCCTTACATAGTATTCTGCTGCTTTCTTTGCTGCTTCTTCTTGCCATTTGCTGGATGCTGTTCCACTCACAGTGGCCCTCCATCCACTACTTTGCTCCCCGTCTCAACACCATTCCAACTCGCGCATCTATCTCACCCATACCAGGTCATCTCTGAAACTTGAGTCTCGTCCCCATCCCTCTGATCATCTCTCGCCACACCTGCGATTCAGTGGCAGCACAGTGACCCATCTGCAGCCTCACATTGCCAGAGACCTGCGGTTTGATCCTGTCCTTACGTGCTGTCTGCGTGGAGTTTGCATGTTTTGTGACGGCGTGGGTTCTAGAACGAGCCGTGGGAGGAGGTTGTTGAGGCTGGTACTTTCACAACATAAAAGAAGCATTTAGACAGGTACATGGATAGGACAGGTTTAGCGGGACATGGGGCAAATGCAGCCAGGTGGGACTAGTGTTGATGGGACATGTTGGTCGAGGTGGGAAAGTTGGGCTGAAGGTCCTGTTTCCATGTTGGATGACTCTATGACCCTGCTGATAACTCTGTGAAGCTGTAGCAAAGTAGTTAAGTTTCTATTACACAGCAGCCTGGAACATTGATTTAGAGGAACGTCTTTGACTATCAAATGGCAGCTGGGGAATTTAAATTCAAGAAACAAAATAAATCTGGAATAAAAACCTAATATTAATAACAGTGATGGTGAAACTGCCAGATAGTTGTAAAAAAAAAATCCATCTGGTTCATTAATGTTACTCAGGAAATGTACTCTTCACCCCAAGCCTGGCATGTGTGTGACTTCAAATGAACCTTGATGTGGTTGACCTATTACTCCCCATTGAATAGCCTAGCAAGCCCAGTCAATGATATTCACTGGCTGGCCCACTTTTTATTCCGAACAGCTCTGTCACAGAGGACTCTCTGATTTACAGACTGTTCCCAGGGACACATTCAGAGAGGGATATCGAGTGTTGCTGGAATGGAGCATCAACTCGTTGAAAGATGCTCTTTGGTCCTGCCTGAAACATTGTTGGCCTCCCCAGCAGAGTGGAGATGTCTGTCAGGGAATGTTGCCGACTGTCTCGCTCCAGCCTGCAGGATACATGCTGAGGGACGCACTGAAGCTCTGTGCAGCCAACACCAAGGCTCTGTGGGGGAGAGCCACAGTCAAGGGTCCTTCCTCTGATGGATATTGGAAGGCAGAATGTGGTGGAGACGCTTCTCAAATATAGTCATAGAATGATACAGTGTGGAAACGGGCCCTTTGGCCCAACTTGCCCACACCGGCAACATGTCCCAGCTACACTAGTCCCACCTGCCTGCACCTGGTCCATATCCCTCCAAACCTTTCCTATCCATGTACCTGTCCAACTACTTCTTAAACGATGGGATAGTCCCAGCCTCAACTACCTCCTCTAGCAGCATGTTCCATGTACCCACCACCCACTGTGTGAAAAAATTACCCCTCAGATTCCTACTAAATCTTTTTCCCATCACCTTGAACCTATGTCCTCTGATCCTCGATTCCCCTACTCTGGGCAAGAGATTCTGTGCATCTACCCAATCTATTCCTCTCATGATTTTGTACATCTCTAGAAGATCACCCCTCATCTCCTGTCCTCCAAGGAATAGAGACACAGCCTACTCAACCTTTCCCTATAGCTCACACCCTCTAGTCCAAGCAACATCCTCGTAAATCTTTTCTGAACCCTTTCAATCCTGACAATATCTTTCCTATAACTTGGTGACCAGAAGTGAACACAATATTCACTGCTTAAGAAGTAACTGCAGGTGCTGGAAAATCGAAGGTAGACAAAAGAAGGGTTTTGGCCCGAAACGTTGCCTATGTCCTTCGCTTCATAGATGCTGCCGCACCCGCTGAGTTTCTCCAGCATTTTTGTCTATCTGCAATATCCACTGCAACATGACCTCCCAACTTCTATACTCACTCTGACTGATGAAGGCCAATGTGCCAAAAGCCTTTTTGACCACCTTATCTACCAGCGACTCAACCTTCAAGGAACCATGCACCTGCACTCCTAGATCCCCCTGCTCTACAACACTCCCCAGAGGCCTACCATTTACAGTGTATGTCCTTGCCTTTTTAGACGTCCCAAAATGCAACATCATTGGCGGTCGGTCGGTCGAAACAAGTATGACAGTCCTCTTTTGGGAGGATGCCTGTGCGTGACTTTGTTTAACATAGAGAGACTGGTGCACAAACAGCCACCCCACGGTCCTTGACAGATATGGGTCAAGATCCAGTAGCATGGAGTCCAAGATGACTGGGGAACCTTTTCTGCTGCAGCCTTCATCCGGCCTCCCAGCCATTGTGACGCTCCACTAAAGTCGGCCATCATCTCCTCCTGCCTGTTCCACCGTTGAGGTCTTGGTTGGATTGCTCTTCGTCAGGGACCTCCCCCCCGACCTTACCACTGTGGGTGGCCCTTCCAGGAGCATAGCTCCAGACAGCATCGCTCTCCCAGGATCTCTCTCTCCGGACCACACACAAAAGCTCTCCCACCACTACGACGAGGTGAAAATGCAACACATCGCACATCTCTATATTAAATTCCTTAGCCACCTGGCCAAGCGATCCAGATCCTGCTGCAATCTTTCACAACCATCTTCACTATCTGCAAAACCACTCACTTTTGTATCATCGGCAAACTTGCTAATCTTGCCCTGTATGTTCTCATCCAAATCATTGATGTAAATGACAAACAGTAACTGGCCCAGCACCGAACCCTGAGGCACACCAGTAGTCACAGGCCTCCAGTCCGAGAAACAACCTTCCACCATCAACCTCTGCTTCTTCCTTTCTTGAAGCCAATATGCTATCCATTCAGCGATCCCATGCGATCTAACCTTCCAGAGCAGCTTAACATAATAATAATAATAATAATAATAATAATAATAATAATAATAATAATAATAATAATAATAATAATAATAATAATAATAATAATAATAACTACACTTTATGGTCATTGTAAATACATACAATGAAATTTCAGGCCGCTGCCCATGTGGAGCTCCAACGTAACAGATAAATAATAACGACAATGGAAACAACAAAAACAGCAAGAAAAACATTGTCAAGTCAGAATGTGCAATAGTTCACAGTATAGTGTTATAGTAGTACAGAATATTGGCTATGGGGGGGGTGTATTTTGTGCAGAGTTCGGAGTGGTGATGGCCTTGGGGTAGAAACTGTTCGTTAAGCTTGTGGTGGGTAATTTGATGGACCTGTAACGCTTTCCTGAGGGCAGAAGGACAAACAAGTGATGTGCGGGATGAGATGAGTCCTTTGGTATGCGTGATGCCTTCCGCAGGGAATGAGAGCTATAGCTCTCTTCCAAGGCAGGCAGGTGTGTGTTGGTGATCTTCTGGGCTCTGTTGATGACTCTCTGAAGAGCCTTCTTGTCAGCCGCAGAACTGTTGCCATGCCATACCAAGATACCATGTGTCAGGACACTCTCTATGGAGCAACGGTAGAATGACTCTGGCAGCTGTGGTTTAAGAAGGAACTGCAGATGCTGGAAAATTGAAGGTAGACAAAAATGCTGGAGAAACTCAGCGGGTGAGGCAGCATCTATGGAGCGAAGGAAATGGGCAACGTTTCGGGTCGAGGTCCTTCTTCAGACTGATGTGCGGGTGGCAGGAAGAAGAAAGGAAGAGGTGGAGACAGTGGGCTGAGGGAGAGCTGAGAAGGGGAGGAGAAAGCAGAGACTACCTGAAATTAGAGAAGTCACTGTTCATTACCGCTGGGGTGTAAACTGCCCAAGCGAAATATGAGGTGCTGCTCCTCCAATTTACGGTGGTCCTCACTCTGGCCATGGAGGCCCAGGACAGAAAGGTCGGATTTGGAATGGGGCGGGGAGTTGAAGTGATGAGCCACGGAAGATCAGGTAAGTTAATGCGAACCGAGCGGAAGTGTTGGGCGAAGCGATCGCCAAGCCTACGCTTGGTCTCACCGAATGTAAAGCAGCTGACTCCTAGAGCAGCGGATGCAATAGATGAGGTTGGAGGAGGTGCAGGTGAACATCTGCCGCACCTGGAAAGACTGCTTGGGTCCTTGAATGGAGTCGAGGGGGGAGGTAAAGTGTAGCATTTCCTGCGGTTGGAAAGGAAAGTGCCAGGAGAGGGGGTGGTTTGGGTGGGAAGAGACAAATTGACCAGGGAGTTAGGTAGGGAGCAGTCTCTCTGCGGCAAGCAGACAGGGGAGGAGATGGGAAGATGTGGGATCAGGTTGGAGGTGGCGAAAATGTTGGAGGATTATTTGTTGTATGTGACGGCTGGTAGAGTGGAAGGTGAAGACAAGGCGGACTCTGCCCTTGTTACGAGTGGGGGGGGGGGGGGGGGGGGGGGGGGGGTGGGGAGTGAGAGCAGAGTTACGGGGTATAGAAGAGATCCTGGTGAGAGCCTCATCTATAGTAGAAGAGGGGAATCCCAGTTCCCTGAAGAATGAGGACGTATCCGATGCCCTGGTGTGGAACACATCATCCTGGGTGCAGATGCAGCGTAGACGGAGGAATTGGGATGGAGTCCTTACAGGAAGCAGGGTGGGAAGAAGTGTAGTCTAGATAGCCATGGGAGTCAGCGGGTTTATAGTGGATGTTGGTCAGTAGTTTATCATTTGTGATGGAGATAGTGAGGTCTAGAAATGATAGGGAAATGTCGGAAATGGTCCAGGTGTATTTGAGTGCCGGATGGAAGTTAGTGGTGAAATGGATGAAGTCAGTGAGTTGTGTGTGGGTGCAGGAGGTAGCACCAATGCAGTTGTCAACATAACAGAGGTAGAGTTTGGGGATAGGGCCCTGGTACGCATCGAACAAAGATTGTTCGACGTACCCTACAAAGAGGCAGGCATAGCTAGGGCCCATGCACGTGCCCATAGCTACGCCTTGTATTTGGAGGAAATGAGTCAAATGAAAAGTTGTTAAGGGTAAGGACCAACCCCCCCCCCCCCACCCTCACATCAGTGTAAAGAAGGGTCTCGACCCAAAACATTGCCAATTTCCTTCGCTCCATAGATGCTGTCTCAACCTCTGAGTTTCTCCAGCATTTTTGTCTACCTAGCAGCTGTTGTGGCAAGTTGACTTTCCTGAGTGATCTTAGGAAGTAAAGCCGTTCTTGTGCCTTCTTTACCAGGGAGTGTGTGTTAGTTGACCACCTGAGATCTGCTGAGATGTGGGTGCCCAGGAACCAGAAACTGGGCTCTGTCACTCTTTACTCCGATGTGCAGTGGGGGATGACCCTGCGCTCCATAGTCATGATTGAGCTCTTTTGTTTTCTGAGTGACTAACCAGCCTATTAACCTCTGTACCCCCATCCCGTCTGACTCATAGTGATCAGCAGCTCCCTGTCGTGCTGTCTGCAAATGATGGTGTTTGTGCTGTGGGTCGGGGTTACTAGTCATTGGTGTAGAGGGAGTGAGGAGGGGGCTCAGCACACAGCCCTGTGGAGCTCCAGTGCTGAGTGGGGGTGTGGTGGGGCCCATCCTGACTGACTGCGGCTGGTCCGTAAGGAAGTCCTTAATCCAAAGGTAGATGTTGTGTTCGAAGCCTAGGTCGGACAACTTGTGATACAAATAGCAGTCGTGCGTATGCTCCCCGTTGTTCTAGGTGGAGCAGTACAGTATGGAGTGCAGTGGCAATGGCGTCATCTATAGATAGAAACATAGAAACATAGAAATTAGGTGCAGGAGCAGGCCATTTGGCCCTTCGAGCCTGCACCGCCATTCAATATGATCATGGCTGATCATCCAACTCAGTATCCTGTACCTGCCTTCTCTCCATACCCCCTGATCCCTTTAGCCACAACGGCCACATCCAACTCCCTCTTAAATATGGCCAACGAACTGGCCTCAACTACCTTCTGTGGCAGAGAATTCCACAGATTCACCACTCTCTGTGTGAAAAACGGTTTTCTCATCTCGGTCCTAAAAGACTTCCCCCTTATCCTTAAACTGTGACCCCTTGTCCTGGACCTTCCACCAACATCGGGAACAATCTTCCTGCATCTAAGCCTGTCCAACCCTTAAGAATTTTTGCAAGTCTCTATGAGATCACCCCTCAATCTTCTAAATTCCAGCGAGTACAAGCTGAGTCCTATCCAGTCTTTCTTCATATGGAAGTCCTGCCATCCCAGGAAATCAGTCTGGTGAACCTTCTCTGTACTTCCCTCTATGGCAAGAATGTCTTTCCTCAGATTAGGAGAACCAAAACTGTACGCAATACTCCCAGGTGTGGCCCTCACAAGACCCTGTACAACTGCAGTAGAACCTCCCTGCTCTTGTACTCAAATCCTTTTGCTATGAATGCCAACATACCATTCGCTTTCTTCACAGCCTGCTGCACCTGCATGCCTACTTTCAATGACTGGTGTACCATGACACCCAGGTCTCATTGCATCTCCCCTTTTCCTAATCGGTCACCATTCAAATAATAGTCTACTTCCCTGTTTTTGCCACCAAAAGTGGATAATCTCACATTTATCCAACATTATACTGCATCTGCCATGCATTTGCCCACTCACCCAGTCTATCCAAGTCATCCTGCAGCCTCCTAGCATCCTCCTCACAGGCAATACTGCCCCCCAGCTTCGTGTCATCCGCAAACTTCGAGATGTTGCATTTAATTCCCTCGTCCAAAATCATAATGTATATTGTAAATAGCTGGGGTCCCAGCACTGAGCCTTGCGGCACCCCACTAGTCACTGCCTGCCATCCTGAAAAGTACCCGTTCACTCCTACTCTTTGCTTCCTGTCTGCCAGCCAGTTCTCTATCCACATCAATACTGAACCACCAATACCGTGTGCTTTAAGTTTGTATACCAATCTCTTGTGTGGGACTTTGTCAAAAGCCTTCTGAAAGACCAGATATAACACATCCACTGCTTCTCCCTTATCCACTCTACTAATTACATCCTCAAAAAATTCAATAAGATTTATCAGACATGATTGGAGCGCAGAAGGTTAAGGGGGGACTTGATTGAGGTCTTTAAAATGATGAAAGGGATAGACGTAAATCCATTGAGGGTAGGGAAGTTTCAAACAAGAGGGCATGACATGAGAATTAAGGGACTTTCGGGACACTTCTTTACTCAGTCCTTCCAGCATGGTGGAGGCAGGATCGATTTTAACATTTAAGATAAAGTGGATAGGATGTGGACGTGAAGGGTATGAGGGGTATGGTCACTTTCTAGGGGAAAACAAATGCGCTGGAAGGGCGAGAGGGCCTGCTGTAAATCGGTCATCCCATCCAAATTGCTATCCCATCTTTAATAACTGACTCTAGCAGTTTCCACACTACCGACTGTTAGACTAAGGTCTGTAATTTCCGTTTCTCTCTCTCCCTCTCTTTTTAAAAAGTGGGGTTACATTAGCTACCTTCCAATCCTCAGGAACTACTCCAGAATCTAAAGAGTTTTGAAAAATTATCACTAAGGCATCTGCTATTTCTGGGGCTACTTCCTTAAGTACCCTGGGATGCAGGATATCCGGCCCTGGGGATTTATCGGCCTTTAATCCATTCAATTTACCTAACACCACTTTCTGGCTAACCTGGATTTCACTCAGTTCCTCCATCTCATTTGACCCGCGATCCCCTGCTATTTCTGGCAAATTATTTATGTCTTCCTTAGTGAAGACAAAACAAAAGCAGTTCGTCAATTGGTCTGCCATGTCCTTGTTCCCCATGATCAATTCACCCGTTTCTGACTGCAAGGGGCCTACATTTGTTTTAGCTAATCTTTTGCGCTTCACATATCGATAAAAACTTTTGTAGTCAGTTTTTATGTTTCCTGACAGTTTTCTTTCATACTCCATTTTCCCTTTCCTAATTAAGCCCTTTGTCCTCCTCTGTTGGTCTCTGAATTTCTCCCAGTCCCCTGGTAGGCTGCTTTTTCTGGCTAATTTGTACGCTTCATCTTTTGCTTTGATACTATCCCTGATTTCCCTTGTTATCCACGGATGCACTACCTTCCTGATTTATTCTTTTGCCATACTGGGATGAACAATTGTTGTAGTTCATCTCCTGCAGTCTTTAAATGCCTTCCATTGCATATCCACCGTCAACCCTTCAAGAATCAATTGCCAGTCCATCTTGGCCAATTCACGTCTCATACCCTCAAAGTTATCTTTCTTTAAGTTCAGGACCCGTGTTTCTGAATTAACAATGTCATTCTCCATCCTAATGAAGAACTCAACCATATTATGGTCACTCTTTCCCAAAGGGCCACGTACAACAAGGCTGCTAACTAACCCTTCCTCATTACTCAATACCCAGTCTAGAATAGCCTGCTCTCTCGTTGGTTCCTATACATGTTGGTTTAGAAAACTATCCCACATACATTCCAAGAAATCCTCTTCCTCAGCACCCCTGTCCATTTGATTCACCCAATCTATATGTAGATTGAAGTCACCCATTATAATGGTTTTACCTTAGTTGCACGTATTTCTAGTTTCCTGTTTGATGCCACCCTCAACTCCACTACTACTGTTAGGTGGCCTGTACACAACATCCACTAGCGTTTTCTGCCCCTTAGTGTTTCGCAGCTCCACCCATATCGATTCCACATCCTCCAAGCTAATGTCATTCCTTTCTAATGCGTTAAGCTCCTCTCTAACCAGCAATGCTACCCCCACCTCCTTTTCCTCTCTGTCTATCCCTCCTGAATATTGAATATCCCTGGATGTTCAGCTCCCAGCCTTGGTCACCCTGGAGCCATGTCTCCGTGATCCCAACTATATCATAATTATTAATAGCTATCTGCACATTCAACTCATCCACCTTATTACGAATGCTCCTCGCATTGAGGCACAAAGTCTTCAGGCTTGTTTTTACAATGCTCTTGCCCCTTTTACAATTATGTTGAAAAGTGGCCCTTTTAGATTTTTGCCCTGGATTTGTTTTCCTACCACTTTTCACCTTGCTACCTATTGCTCCTATCCTCATTTTACACCCCTCTGTCTCTCTGCGCACACATTTAAGAAACCCTCCACTTATTCTCTGTTTGTTATTTTTTTCTTCTTTCCCCCCTACGTGTTGCATCTGACTGCTTCTCTTCTCTGCCTCCTGCCTCACAAACGGACTACTTGCTTTCTCTATTTGAGTCCCTCCCCCCCAACCGATCTAGTTTAAAGTCTCCCCAGTAGCCTTTGCAAATCTCCCCGCCAGGATATTGGTTCCCCTCGGGTTCAAGTGCAACCCGTCCTTTTTGTACAGGTCACACCTTCCCCAAAAGAGGTCCCAATGATCCAGAAATTTGAATCTCTGCGCTCTGCACCAGTCCTTTAGCCACGCATTTATCCTCCACCTTGCTCCATTCCTACTCTCACTGTCGCGTGGCACAGACAGTAATCCTGAGATTGTTACCTTTGCGGTCCTTCTCCTTAACACTCCTCCTAACTCCCTAAATTCTGTTTGCTCTGTACGCATATTGCCGTAGATCCAGGGTTGATGGGAGAGCAGCCTTGACGTGCTTAAGGACCAATCTCTCCAGGCACTTCATAATTATTGGTGTTAGTGCAACCGGCCGGTAGTCATTGAGGCAGGTTATGGCTGTCTGCTTCGGAACTGACACTATTTCCGATGTTTTTAGGCATGTGGGGACCATGCTTTGTGCCAAGGATTGATTGAAGATTTTTGTCAATATGTTAGTTATCAGAGCAGTCTCTGAGAACCCGTCCTGGGACTCCGTCCAGACCGGCTGCCTTCCTTCCGTATGTTAACATTCCGGAGTGTGCCGTATGATGAGTGTCTGGCTATTGGGTGTTGCAGCAGGAGTAGTGGGCATGACCGTCTCTCTCCTCTCACGGCGGCCAAAGAAGTGGTTGTGCTGTTCTGCCAGAGAGGCACTGTTGCTGGTGGATGAGTTAGTATTGTTTTTGTAGTTTTTGATGTGTCGTATACCTTGCCATACGCGACAGGAATCTGAGTTGTTGAAGTGACTCTCGATCCTTCGCTTATAGGCTGCTTTTGCGTTCCTGATGCCCCTCTTCAGGTCGGACCTGGCCGCAGCATACAGCTCTGGGTTGCCGGACCGAAAAGCTTTATTGCGAGCTTTTAAAAGGAGTCAGACGCCTTTGGTCATCCATGTTTGTTGTTGGGAGGCATACGGCTGCGTTTAGTGTTGGTGACATTGTCTACACAGCTTTTTATGTAAAAAAGTACAGTGGAGGTGTAGGTGTCAATGTCCTCGTCCTCAAACAAGTCCCAGTTGGTTTGGTTAAAGCAGTCCTATAATTGCCTAGCAAGCTCCTTCAGGCCACACCATGCGTAACCTTGTCGAATGCCTTACTGAAGTCCATGTACACAACATCTACAGCTCTGCCCTCATCAACCTTTTTGGTCACGTCTTCAAATAAATCAATCAGATTTATGAGACACAACCTCCAACGTACAAAACTATGCTGACTATCCCTAATCGGCCCTTGCCAATCCAAATGCCTGTATAACCTATCCCTCAGAATACACTCCAGTAACTTTCCAACTACAGATGTTAAGCTCACCAGCCTATAGTTCCCAGCATTTTCCTTGCAGCCCTTCTTGAAAAGAGACACAGCATTTACCACCCTCTAGTCTTCCGGCACCTCTCCTGTATTTAGGAACGACTCATAAATTTCGACCAGAGCTCCCGCAATTTCCTCTTGAGTTTCCCGTAATATCTTCGGAAGGGAATATGCGAAGGGATTTCATGCCGGGGGCCACACGGGTTGCAATGGTGTAAGGTAGAGTAGTGTAGACACTATATTGTGACGCGTTGAATGTATGTATGTTTTTTGCTCAGTACCCGTTTTGGATATTTTTTTTACACCAAATAAAGTATATTTTGATTTTTTTTAAAAAGACTGGCGCACTCCAGACTGCAGGAGTCCGTGCTCAGGGATGCACTGAAGCTTGGTGCAGCCAACGCCAAGGCTCTGTGCGGGAGGACCACAGTCTGGGAAACTTCTGCTGCTGGACATCAGGAGTGCAGGGTGTGGCGGAGGTGCCCCTCAAACCAGGGAAGGGATATCACCCCAGCGGGGCCACATGAGTGCATGGGTGCCGGGTATAAGGATATTTCTCTACACACTGCCAAATACATTGCTAATTAATGTACTTATACCCTTTGAAAATGTCAGAAGAATTTTTGCACAGATCTTGTTTCATATATATTTTTATTCTCAAAGTTTATTTTTTAAAGAATCAATGCAAAACAATGTTAACCCTGCAAACGCAACATTCAACACAACAGTTACATGTCTAGGCAATGGATGTTCAGACAGACACCAACTTTGCCAGTAAAGCAATTGCCAACAACCAAACGATGAATTTAAAATCATGTAACTCTGCCCAATCATTGCCTCAGAAGCCTTTGTAAAGCCCATATTTCTAACCAGGTTTTCTATCACCTTTCCAGAAAGCAGTTATCTTCTGAGTGTTTGACCATCTTTCCCTATGGTAAAGGTCCATAGGTTGTTGTTTTGTCACAGTGGAATGCACATCGGTCCACTGTAACACAACCTACCTATTTCAAAGGTTTCAAAGTCAAAGGTCTTTTATTGTCACGTGTACCAATTAAGGTACAGTGAGATGCGAATTGAAGTATGGATGGGGTCAAGTTGCTCCACTGATCGAAATTCTCAGTCATGATGGTATTCCCTTGAGGGTGAGGATGTCTTGTAGGTATGTTACAATACTTACCTTTAGCGCGCTGTAGTTCTGTCACTGCCCGTGTGCGCGACTTTGACGCCTTTGAGAGGGGTGTGGGTTTAAAATGCGGTATTTCGGAAGCCAATTCAAATCGAACTTGAACAGGCTATTTAGTTGATGAAGAAAAATTGCTTCGACTGCCATTCTCTGAAGTGATTTTTAAACTGCGCTTGCTAATTTTAATTGCAGTAGTAAATTTAAAATCCTCTTCGAACGCCGACAACGGGACGGACCTCGCATAGGGGACAAGGCAAGGTACACGGTTTATTTTTTTCATTTAAAAAGTGCTTCTTAGGATATCTTTATTCAAAATTTCACATTGCGAGAAGGTGATTTATTCCCCATATGAACCGGCAGTATTTTTCCTGCCGATATGGGTTCAAATTCACCACAACCACAACGTTCCAATCGATCGCATTCCAGAAAATCTCACTCGCAAGATGATTTAAATGGCCATTAATTTACGGGAATTAAACACTAAATTCCTTCCATTTGGCCTATAAATTCATGACAATGAGATTTAAAAATCATGTTATATTGTGAATTCTTGTGTGAATGTTATTTGGACACTTAGGCTATTTAAAAATGTTCATCTTTTCTTAAGAAATTGATAGATGTTTAGATCTAGTAATTGAATTTTGTAATTAGCTACAATTGGGTAACTAACTAATTATATGCTTTAATTTCAGGTCATCCAAGTAAGATTGTTTCATATTTGTTTCAGAATACTTCAATCTATAATAACTGAACATTTCTTTCAGTTCTCTTAATTTTTAAGAAAGTTATGGGCTTTTGACTGTCCTCGATCACAGCTTTTGTGTCAACTCAATAGAAAGGCAATAGGGAACAAGATGCAAATTTCCGAGTATGAAAATGGCCATAACTTTTTTAATACTGAAGATATGAAAGTGAATTGGGTGTCAAATTAAACTTTTTATGCTTTATCTGATGAGATAAATTTCAGACTTGATTTTGTTGTAACATTGCTATGACTTGGTTCAATTCTGGTTCGCTGGGTTCTCCCACGACTGATGAGAACTTTAGAAGATCTGCAGGCTCTGCCACAGGAGGAGCAGAAGTCCTTGACTGGAATGTGTTGGTTGAGTTCACAGTTTGCTCACGACCTCTGTATAATCCCACTAGGAAGTGGTCAATGCCTTCCCATAAGCTCTTCTGCAATGTGTGCAATCCAGGGGCAGGGATACCCATTAGTTAGTGAGAACGTTGGTACACTACCCTGCGTCCAGGTACCTGCTGTCGATGTTCTGTGCCTCAAAAACGTACAGGAGAGCAGGGAACAATCTTGCTCGATAGACCATGAGGATTGAGGTCCTTCTTTGAACACTCGTCCTCAGTTGATAAAAGGTTTTCAGGCACACTGAAAGTTGTGCTGAATATTATTACTGGTGCCTTCACCAACCTAACCCCAAGTAGTTCATGAGTGCATAGGTTCCGGGAGCAGGATTAGACAATTTAGCCCATCAAGCCTAATATGCCATTCAATCATGGCTGATCTATCTTTTCCTCCCAACCCCATTCTCCTGCCTTGACTGCACAACCCCTCGCACCCTTACTAATCAAGACTTGGCCTCCACAACTGTCTGTGGCAATGAATTGAATGTATCCTAAAGGTTCAAACCAGGGTGACTATGGGGATAAACTGGAAAAAGATTAATCTGATCAAAGAATGACTGAGAGCAGTTAGAGTGATAACATAACATCGCCAAAAGATGATGGGAGATGGAAAATGCAGAGCAGGAAGACATGCCCAGCAAGATGTCTGAAAGTTACCTTTCTCCAGAAGCGTGATCTTCCTTCTACCATAATTGATGGAGCCCTCGTGTTAATTTCTTCAACTCTCCACATGTCTGCTCCCACTCAACCCACCCCAACCCACCCCCCCCCCCTCCAGATAGAACAGAGATAGGATTCCCTTGATCCACACCTTTCCCTTCATCAACCTCCCATCCACAACACCAAGTTCTGCCATTTCTACCAATGCCACCAGTCACTGATTCCATCTCTGCCCTTTCTGCTTTCTGCAGGGACCATTCTCTTTGTCACTCCATACCCATCCCTTCCCATTTTCCCTGCACTGGCACTCATCTATCTACACCAGCTCTGAAGTCAGCATGGCAAGGAGCTTACAGTGCTGTTGCTATTGAATGGAAAAGAGGATAAAATGGTTAGGTAAATAGTTTAGATGAGTGCACCTGGAGCAGCAGGGTGCTTGATAAAACTTCAGAAGGAAACAGTCCAAGTATCGGTAGAGGGAGAATGTGGCCCTCACTAGTGTTGCCAGAGCAATGGGTAGTGTTTGGTTATCTCTTATAGCAGATGGCTTGAACCGCCAACTAACTCTGAACTGATCGGGCTGCTGTCCGTCCAATTACTTGGGGTGATTGCCAGCTGTACATGCCAGAACCTGCAGCTTTATTGAGTGGCACGATGACAGAGTAAAGTCATTAGGAGCTCTACTTCCTGCAACTCTCAGGGTGTCAGAGGTTATGGGGAGAAGGCAGGAGAATGGGATTAGGAGGGAGAGATAGATCAGCCATGATTGCATGGTGTACACTTGATGGGCAAAATGGTTTAAGTCTACTCCTATCACTTATGATCTTGTGAACTCTCACACCATGCTTTTATTCTATGTCACTCTGGCCAGTAGAGACTTTATATAAGGGTGCTTCATCTGAACTCATGTCATTAATTTTAACTTGTGAGATTCCACTTACTTGCCTTGCTATTTCCATGACCTCCAATGCACATTCATATAACAAAAGTGAATTCCTTTTTACCTCAATCCTCTACCAATGCTAAAGCCTTAATTCAGTCATCCAGTGGCTGTTACTTGAATTGGCAAACAATTTTCAGGGATTTTTGTTCTGTAAAAAATATAGTATCTACTTTCAATGGGGAACCAAAGATGAGCAGAAAATTCTTCAAATCTTAAAATCCATTACTAAAATGTAGCAGATAACTGGACGATTCAAAAGACGATTAAACATCTTTTGTGAGCTTTATCTAGCAGGAGGAAGTTCTGTAAATACTCGCAGAGGGTAAAAAGACATCTGAACCAACTTCAGCCAAAAGTGGCCTGATGAATTTAGTTTAGAGATACAGCACGGAAACTGGCCCTTCGGGGCACTGAGTCTGCACCGACTGGCGATCCCCGCACATTAACACTATCCTCCTACACACACTAGGGACAATTTACACTCATAGCCAATTAACCTAATTACTTGTAGGTCTTTGGCGTGTGAGAGGAAACCGAAGATCGCGGAGAAAATCCATGCGGTGCAGGCAGCAGATCGTAGTCGGGATTGAACCCAGGTCTCCGGTGCTGCAAGCGCTGTAAGGCAGCAACTCTACCGCTGCGTCACTGTTCTGCCTTTCTTTCTAAGCTCCTCCAGAATTACCTTCATTGCAGAGAGCAAGGTATCAGCCAACTTGATTTATTCAATTTGATATGTTGTGTGCAGTGGACGTAGCAAATGGAGCAAACCTCAACAACGTGCCTGCTACCTGAGCTTGAAAACTGCCCAACACTCAGCCTAATCATATCTAGCTCTCTATTGGACCTGGAAAAGGGAAATTGAACCCTACTGTGTAGAAGAAGTGGGTTAAATCCAATTCCTGCTCCATCAAACCACTCCCAGTCATTACTGAAGCAATGATATGCCTGGTGAACAATGCCGTTCAATGGCATCTGCTCAACGACAATCTGCTCATCCTGTAAAAAATAGGAAACTCTGGAAATGTTCAGCTAGTTAGACAGCAAGTGTGGTCTAAACAATGTTAATGTTTCAGGTCGATGACCTTTCCTACACATCTTCGCCTATGTTTATTTAGCTCAATATTTCTTTGCAGCCTGGTCCACATACTGTGCAGGAACAGACCATTCGGCCCATCTTTGTTGGCACTGACCATGACTACTGTCTTAACTAATCCCAACAGCTTGCATGTAGATCATGGAACAGTACAACTCAGAATGGGGCCTTTGGCTGAAAATGTATATGCCAAACATTATGTCAAATTAAACCGATCTCATCTGCCTGTACATGATCTACAACCCTCTATTCTGTGCACTTCCATGTGCCTATCTAAAAGCCTCTTAAAAACCACACTTGAATCTGAGGTATTTCTTACCCATTTAGTGCCGACCTGTTCACTTGTTTGTCTAAGGTAGACAAAAGTGCTGGAGAAACTCAGCGGGTGCAGCAGCATCTATGGAGCGAAGGAAATGGGCAATGTTTCGGGCCGAAACCCATCTTCAGGCTGATCTCATTTGTTTGTCTAAATGCTTTTTAAATATCACTATCATGCCTCCTTCTATCACCCACCCATCTACCTCCCAATGCACCCTCCCCCCCATCCACAACCCACATCCCCTCCCTGGGCAGCAAATTTCAGGCACCTACAATCTGCTCATCCTCTTTCTGTAAAAGATTGGCCTCGCTCATCTCCGTTAAACCTTTCCCCTCTGACAGAACGATTTCCTTTGGTATTTGACTTTACCACCCTGGGAAAAAATGTCTGACTGCCTATCTGTTATTCGCATAATTTTAGATACTTCTATCAGCTTATAGACCTCTAGCCAGGGGCAGCACGGTGGTGCAGCCGTAGAGTTGCTGCTTTACAGCGCCAGAGACCCGGGTTCGATCCTGACCATGGGTGCTGTCTGCATGCAGTTTGTACATTCTCCCCATGTCCTGCTTGGGTTTTCTCCATGTCATAGTCATAGAGTGATACAACCCTTTGTGTGAAAAAGGTACCCCTCAGATTCCTATTAAATCTTATCCCCACTGTCCTATGTCCTTTGATCATCAATTCCCCCACTGGGCAAGAGACTCAATCTCTTCCTCTCATGATTTTGTACACCTCTATACGATCACCCCTCGTCCTCCTGTGGTTCAAGGAATAAAAACCCAGTCTACTCGACCTCTCCCCGTAGCTCACACCCTGTAGGCCTGGCAACATCCTCGTAAATATTTTCTGAACCCTTTCAAGCTTGACAATATCTTTCCTATAACATGGTGCCCAGAACTGAACCCAATATTCTAAATGCAGTCTCACCAACGTCTTATACAACTGCAACATGACCTCCCAACTTCTAAACTCTTTACTCTAATTGATGAAGGCCAATGTGCCAAAAACCTTTTTGACCACCTTATCTCCTTGCAACTCGACCTTCAAGTAATCCTGCACTCCTTGATCCCTCTGCTCTACAACACTACCCAGAGGCCTACCATTCACTGCGTAGGTTCTGCCCTTGTTAAACGTCCCAAAATGCAACACCTCACACTTCTGTATTAAATTCCATCAACCAATCATGAGCCCATTGGCCAATCGATCCAGATCCTGCTGAAATCTGTCACAACCATCTTCACTATCTTCAAAAGCACCCACTTTTGCATCATCAAACTTGCTAATCTTGCCCTGTATGCTCTCATCCAAATCATTGATGTAGATGACAAACAGTAACCAACCCAGCATCGAACCGTGAAGCACACCACTAATCACAGGCTCCCTGTGCGCTATGGTTTCCTCCCACACTCCAAAGACCTACAGGTTTGTAGGTTCATTAGCTTCAGTAAAATTGTAAATTGCCCCTTGTGTGTGTAGGATAATGGTGGTATGCGGGGATCTCCACCTCCTTCATGTGTTGGGGTGACCAGAACTACACACAATGCTCCAAATGTGACCTTATTAAAGTTTTACAGCTGCAACACAACTTCCTGACCTTTACACTCATTGCTCCGACCGATGAAGGCAAGCTTACTGCGTGCCTTCCTTATCATCCTATTCACTTGCATTGCCACTTTCAGGGACATACGTCCCAAGATCCTTCTGTACATCAATGGTCTTAAGGGTCCTGCCATTTTCCATATACTTTTCTCTTAGAAACATAGAGAATAGAGTAGGCCATTCGGCCCTTCAAGCCAGCACCGCCATTCAATATGATCATGGCTGATCACCCAGTATCAGTACCCCGTTCATGCTTTCTCCCCATATCATTTTATTCCATTACCCATAATAGCTATATCTAACTCTCTCTTGAATATATCCAGTGAACTGGCCTCCACTACCTTCTGTGGCAGAGAATTCCACAGATTCGCAACTCTCTGGGTGAAAATGTTTTACCTCATCTCAGTTCCAAAAGGCCTACCCCTTATTCTTAAACTGTGACCCCATGGCCACTCTTGCCACGATGTAACAACTCATACTTGTCTGACTGAAACTTCATCTGCTATTTCTCCTCCCAAATTTCCCTACAAACTATATCACAAACTATTTACACCTTTCTTCGCTTTCTACAACTTCACTAATTTTTACCTACTAGAAGCCAAAACCAATTAACCTACCAACCAGTATGTCTCCGGTATGTGGGGGGGGGGGGGGGGGTGTACTCACAAAATCTGCCTCTCCACTTCTCCTTTGATATCTTCCCTAAAACCCACTTAATACCAATCATTTTCTCTTTTCTCCCATAATGTTCTTCCTCGGGTTCAGGTTTTTTTTAATTGGGCTTCTTTGAAGTTATTTTGTTATAGTTTAGTTTAGAGATACAGCGCAGAAGCAGGCCCTTCGGCCCTCCGAGTCCGCACCGACCAGTGATCCCCGCACACTAACACGACCCTACACACTAGGGTCAATTTGCATTCATATCAAGCGAAATAACCTACAACCCTGCACATCTTTGGAGTGTGAGAGGAAACAGAAGATCTCGGAGAAACCCCACGCAGGTCACGGGGAGAACGTATAAACGTTCTAGTTTAATCTCTTCAAAAGGTATGCACCAAAACCATCAACAGCAACTTGTGTTGTTTAATAGCTTAAACACTTTCTAGTTTATACGTTCTAGACAGCACCCGTAGTCGGGTCGAACCCTGGACCCTGGTCTCGAGCGCTGTAGCCAGCTACTCTACCGCTGCGCCACCGTGTCGCAAATTGCTTGCAGAGTTCTTCCTTTGAACTATGCTGGTTTTCAAGGCGGCGATTGAGACATTGAGGGTTTGTAAAATCATTAACTACGGGGCAGCTTTTAAACTGAAATTAATTACATCCGAAGATGATCGCTGTATTTGATGAGTAAACATTGGAAGTGTTGAATTGGTCTTGAGAAATTTGTCTTTTTGAGGCAGTGCCTCCTATAGATCACTTTAGTGGGGAGATCAATACCTGTGATGCGCCAGGGTTATGTTCATTAAAAGTTCTGTTTTTTATGTGAAATTCAGTAAAATGTATTTTTCTACATGACTGGTTTTGACAATTCAGTAATTTATAGGTGAAAATTCTATTTCAAAACAACCATGATTAGTTTAATTAACAGACACAGCATAAAAACAGGCCCTTAGGTCATTGAGTCCTCGTTGACCATTGATCACTATCAATTGATCATTAGTTTATTAAAATAAACTAAATTGTAAACTCATTCGGACTAATCTAATGTTATTAATTTTTTTTCTATCCACTTATACACACTGCGGACATTTTTTACAGAGGCCAATTAACATGCAAACCGCGCATCTCTGAGATGTGGAAGGAAACCCGAGCATCCGGAGGAAAGCCTCGTGGTCACAGGAAAAGCAAGCAAATTCCACGCAGACAGCACCTGAGGTCAGGATCAAACCCGATCTCTAGCGCTGTGAGGCAGCCTCTCTACCTGCTGCTCCACTGTTCTTATTTAATTTTATTTAAATATGAATACAATTATAGCAAAGAGGAGGCCTCATTTAATAGTTTCAATAATCCTTTCTTCTTCGATCCATGTTTTTATTCCTTTCAGCATTATTGATAAAGTATCCTGGTCATAAACAATTCACTTCACAGTTTAATAAGGACTGTTCTTATGGTATCAAACTCGAAGTCAATCAACCGTTTATTACTGAGACACGAGGAACTGCAAATGCTGGAATCTTGAGCAAAACACAACCTGCTGGAGGAACGCAGTGAATCAGGTAGCATCTGTGGAGGGAATGGATAGACGGATGTTTTGGGTCCGGACCCTTCCTCAGACTGCTTGGTGGTTAATATGCTTACTTTTGATTCAGTTGCATTTGTTCATGATGCAGCAACGTCGTTTAGGGTGAGGGGGGAAAGATTTAATGGGACCCGAGGGGTAACTGTTTTACACAATGTGCTGCCAGAGGAGTTGGTTGAGGCAGGTGCTATCGCAACCTTTAAGAAACATTTAGACAGGGACATGGATTAGGACAGGTTTGGAGGAATATGGACCAAAAGCAGGTAGGTGGGACGCCTGTAGATGGGTCATGTTGATCGGCGTGGGAAAATTGGGCCGAAGGGTCTGTTTCCACGTTGTATGACTCTATGAATTTGAGTCTGTGTATTCACGCTTTAATGGCTGTGGTTAATTGTAATATGATTATCGTGCAATTTAAAAATATCACAAATTATTTCACAAAACGCAAAATTTTCATCGCTGTGTTCCAGAACGGTGAGCCAGGGAGGACCAGGTGAAGATTTACAGAAACGGAATCGATTGCGTGTGTTTTATCGGTTTAAGAGTCGATAATCGGCGTTAGCCTGAATTTCGAGGGAAACGACCACTGTAGTGACTGCAGTGGCGATATATTTGAGTTGGGTTGCATTTTAAAAATATGGCAAGTTGGTAACTTCCAAATATAATGACTACCTGTGGACGGGCCAAACGTCGCTACCGAAATAATTTTCAACTTGGAGGTTATTTGAACTTTTGCTGTGCGATAAATTGCACCAAGAAGTCGAAAATATGCCAGTAAGTGGCGGCTTGCCATTTCAGTATCTGGGTCATATTTTACGCTATCGGTTGTGTTTTATCTAGTTATTAAAGTTCATTTAATTTGGGCACGGTGGCGTAGCAGTAGAGTTTTACAGCGCCAGAGACCCGGGTTCCGTCCTGGCCGCGGGTGCTATCTGTACGGAGTTTGTACGCTCTCCCCATGACCTGCGTAGGTTTCCTCCCGCACTCAAAAGACGTACATGTTTGTAGGTTCATTGATTCCAGTTTTAAAAAAAAAGTCCCTAGCGTGTGTAGGATAGTGTTAATGTGCGGGAATCGCTGGTCGGTGCGGACTCCTTTCCCCGCTGTATCTCAAAATTAAACCATTTCGGATTTGGGCTTTTGCTCCCTGTCTTGGATGTCAGTGGCCGTGTTGCATTTTCTGGCGCTCCTCCCGCAAAGAGGCACACGGACCCCCTCCCTCCAGCATGGCCCCTTGTTCCCAATGGGCAGCGCCGGCAGTTCTCCTCCTGCTAAAAGCCGCCTTAAGTCATAGTCCTAGAGTGAGACAGCGTGGAAAGGATTCCAAGTCATGAGCTTTGTCTATGATGCCCCCATCATCTCTATCCAGCTCACAGGTCGCCCAATACTCTACCCAGCCCATCCACTTATAGTCATACAGCGTGGAAACGGGCCTTTCGGCCCAACTTGCCCACACCGGGCAACATGTCCCAGCTACATTAGTCCCACCTATCTGCGTTTAATCCATATCCAATCCTGTCCTATCCATATACGTATCTAACTGTTTCTTGAAAGTGTTGGGATAGTCCCAGCGTCAACAATCTCCTCTGGCAGCTTGTTCCATACACCCACCACCCTTTGTGTGGAACGCGTTATCCCTCAGATTCCTATTAAATATTTTCCCTTTCACTTTAAACCTATGTCTTCTGGCCCTCGTTGCACCTACTCTGGGCAAGAGACTGCATTTACCCGATCAATTCCTCTCATGATTTTATACACAAGTGTTACGTGTGCATCGCGCTTCCTCGCTGAGTCCTTCTGCTTTCCTTTCCCGAAATAATCAGCAGGAGGTGAGAAAGTTTCCTGGTATCCCGCTGAGGCAATGGCGATTCCAGATTCCAGCAGTATCTCTGTCAAGAGATCCAGCAGAATCTCTGCTCATCGATTCTCCCACACTGGGCCGCTTTTAAGAGATTTCCAGGATAGCGGGCCACTCTCACTCAGATCTACGTGGGCTGCCCGCTCGCACAAAGGACCACTGGGCTACCAGATTAGTAGGATTAGAGGAGATTCACATATGTCCAGTTCAAGCAATTTGTATTCAAAGCTTTAGTTTACACTTTATAAATGCCACGGAAGGGAAAGTAAGGAGAAAGAGTCCCCATCGTCCCCAGCTTTCAGCAAGCTGCGAGTGACAGCGCTCCCTCGGCCCAGTGTCTCGCAGCCCGCATCGAAACAGGCCGATGAGCACCAGTCAGTAACGGTCGCCACTGCGCTGGTCAATTCCGACGGGTAAAATGCCATTGACTATTAGCAAGGAGTTTCTTTGGGACCTTATTTCCAGAAACATTTAAAAAAAACGATCGTGGCATGTTTTATGTAGGCTCCCGGGTGTTCAATAATTAAACAAATCATAAAGTGTAAATCCAGGTTCGCCACTAAATATTTTTTTTATGCGCGAAATGCGTGAGGCTATATATTTAAAAAAACTTAAACTCGCTAATTATTACATTTTGCCGGATCAAAAATCCGATGTTAAAGCCCGTTTCAAAGTATAACCAACAAAAATGTGTTCAATTTCCTTCATCTTAATTATCTGAACATGCGATTAGTATTTGAATCATTTTGGATGCGTGTTTATCCGCGCTTTTTGGTGAACCCGTGTGATTCGTGTATTGGAATAATTGTTATTTTGATTACTTCTGTATCCAACAGCTAAACGGTTGAAGGGGTTTCATCAATAAACTAACCGTTATGTTTTATAAATATGAAGTTCACAAATACAATAAGAACGTGCGTGTTTTCGGCATCCCGCTAAATATTTCTGGCTTTATCGGTTAAACAAATACGTCCCATTTCCATAAAAAATATCCAGTAGCATAGATTACTGATCGCTGCTCCCACTTATCACTTGAGTGTTTATTCCAATCACCGGGAACTAAAGATTCCAACGAAAACCAAGGTAACATTTTCAAACACACTTAACCGTGGCATTTGTCGTCACCCATGTTCCACTGAAACATTGTACATTCACAATAAACACCAATGCAAAGAGATCGGTGACACGAGTGAATAAAGAGCTCATCTTCTATATAGACCACAGATCAGGAACTTCGACATAACATCGTGGCCCAAGGGCCCTCTCCCTTTCACCGGTAGCTGACAAACACATTAGTTTTGGAGAGTGGTGCGTCCAGTAGAACTTTCTCCTTCGGTTAAAACAAAAGTAAAACAGGAATATATATAAAAAACTGGTCATTGAACTTTAGTGTCGCTTCTTGACACCTCTATATCCCGTCTTCTCCGTATCTGGTTTATTTCCATATTGATCGCTAGTCGTCTTCAGAAATGACCAATACGTTGACTAACAAGCGGGGGAAATCATCCCACGCTGTGGATGTGATTGCAAACAAGCTACCGCAGTTGTTTATAAAGGCATAATATCGGGAAGGATAAAGGTGAAGTTGAAATTAAACTTTAACTCGGCCTACAGTTTCTGCAGGAAACGGTAACACATTTAAACATCATTTCGTTTCATCGCTCAAAGTATGGAATTGTGAATTATGTTTTTTGGATTGTAGTTTTGGACGCGGTTTCCTCTTGGGATTGTTTTCTCGCCCTCTGAGTGTTTATAATAAGAATGAAGGAGAGCCCGAGGGAAATCTGACAGTCGGTCCTATTTACCACAGCGTGCGCCATCCCTCTAATGATACACTTATACAATTACAACACACAACATACACATAACAAAACACATCATCTCTTTGACGCGCGCATAAACAACCAGTTCAAGTCTGACACAGAAACATATGCAGACGCAAGGAGAGGTAAACACACGCAAGTCTATACAGTCACGGCTGCATATCGGATATAGAAACTGTTCGCGGCCCCGAACACTGCAAACTAAGAACGTCCGCCAAGAACTTCCTCCAATATATCCACAACCTTGCGAATTATCGATTCTGAAAACAAGTTACAGATCGCTTACGGCCGTGGAACCAGGAACCGCCGCATATTTTACTAAACGTTGACGCGCACATTCAATCATTCTGAGAACTCTTTTGATTTTCGATTGCCTTTAATGTAAAAGGCGCTGCTGACAAAAGAAGAATAACAAAAAAACAAGTAATTGTTTTGCAATAACCAGGGTACTGATTTGGATGGCAACGAGTCAACAGTTTTAGAGACTCAATTTCACCGGGAACGAAGCATGTGGCGTATATAGTCGACCCATTGTTGCTGATCAGGAAACTGGGACCATAAAATATAGCATTACGACGTTAAATTAATTTGATCAAAATGTTACAGATCTCATCATTTATACATGATAACTATAAACACGAATTATGTGGATACAACATTTTCAATGCCGTTTAAGATGATTCCGGTTTATGTTTGTGTTGAAACACTCTTACTACATGCTTCCCCACACACTGATACGCATCATGCAATTTATTTTATCCCACGCATCTTCTGAAAGAAAATGTTTTCGTTTTCACCAATTAAGACTCACGTTTTTGTCCCCCCACCCCCCCCCCCCCCCCCCCCCCCCCCCCCCCCCCCCCCCCCCCTTTCTCTCTCCCTCTCTCCCTCTCGGCTCTGCGCTGATCTGTCGCTGGGAGGCGCGTGCTTTCCCTTTGCTTGAAGCCTTGTTCAGTTTCATCTTCCACACGCTGGCTCTATAATCCCTCCTTTCTTGCCACATTGCCCGTCCCGTGATATGAATTGCTATATTTTTGCGCCTGGAGGGGGGGGGGGGGGGGGGGGGGGGGGGGGGGGGTCTGTCTGTTTTTCGGTGTTTGCCCAATTGCAAACAGCCATTATCGTACTGTTTCAGGCATTTCACTGTAAAATACATATGGTGAAGATTCATTTTTCCAAAACAATCACGAAACAGTAGTCGATCAGTTACATCTTTTCCGAGTTTGTGTCAGCAATTGCATGTTTTAGTTAAGTAATGGTTATATAAAGTTACACTTGTTTTGTTTGAAAATATCGATTCGCGTATTTTTTGTAACGTTAAACATATGGGGTATAATATTAAATAAAACTATTTAACGTGGACGTCAAGATTTGATTTGTGATTTAGCCGAATTTGTAATCTTGGTATAAATGGTAAGTTTTAATTTATCTGAATTCCAAACTTAAAGAACTGGGGTCAGTGCGCATACTGCTATTTAAACGTCCACTTGCTGCGAAGTAGCAGCCTCCTCCTCCTCTCTCTCTCTCTCTCTCTCTCTCTCTCTCTCTCTCCACATCACCCATGGTAGGGTGTCCCGTAAAGAGAAAGCACAATGAATATGAATAAGACATAGCTAAATGGAACCGTCAAAGCTGCACCGCCCTCTAAGATCTCCACGTCATACTAACAAGACCATTATGTATAGGAGGTAGCTTTTGTTTCCCTGCACTCTGCACCTCTATAAAAAGCTTCTTTTAAAACCAAAATTCGTTCAACATCACAACTGGCCAAGAGGTCCAGCCCGTTCGGGGGAGCGCTTCTGAGTTAATAGGAGACGCCTGTCTGTGTATGTGGTTTTTTTTTAGTTGCTTGTTTTTGTCATTGACGTTGTAGGTTGGCAACAAAACAAGATCTCAAGCTATTGACTAGAGAATATCTCATAATAACGAGAGGCAATAAAATGAATTCCGACTCGAGCTCCCTGTCTAGCAGAGCTTCTTCGCCAGACGTGGACGATATTTATTTGCGAGACCATCTCCAGCACCAGGATTCCAGGATGAACTCGGTTTCTTCCACGCAGAGCGATCTGCTCCAGCAGCTCGCCAACGAACACAACATCACAGCCCTCAGCAATCCAGATGATAAGGCGGGGGGCAAGTTCAAAGTGAAAAAGCACCTCTCGGAACAAGACCTGCAGAACCTCCGGTTGAAGATCAACGGGAGAGAGCGCAAGAGGATGCACGACTTGAACCTAGCGATGGACGGTCTCCGGGAGGTCATGCCTTACGCCCACGGACCGTCAGTGAGGAAACTTTCCAAAATTGCTACTTTGCTGTTGGCCAGAAATTACATCCTGATGCTGTCGAACTCTCTGGAAGAGATGAAAAGGCTAGTGGGGGAGATTTATGGCGGGCACCATTCTGCTTTCCACTGCGGGACTGTTGGACATTCTGCCGGGCACCCGGGACACCCCACATCTGCCCACCAGATCCATCCCATATTGAGCAGCGCCTTGACCACTTCCCCTTCCTCGATTTCAGCTTCGCTGCCGGGGATCAGCGCGGTAAGGCCCCACCATTCGCTGTTGAAAACGACTCCAGCGCCCCCTGCACCGTTAGGTAACACCTTCCAACACTGGGCAGGTTTGCCGTGCCCCTGCACCATCTGCCAGGTGCCACCGCCACCGCACATCTCAGCCCTAAGCACAGCGAGCATGGCAAGGCTCTCTACAGATGGTAAAGACTTAATGAAGTAAGGTCTAATTTTGCCAGCTGTGATTGTTATTACAAAAAAAGACGCCGCGTTGCATAAGAAGACTGATCTTATGCTGCGTTTTTTTAAAAAAAGAAAGACCATCAGCTAACTCCAGCGACCAGATCTGATTGCATGCATGCTTGAATTTTTTTAAATAAATTGTGACATTTCTTTTTCCGAAACGATATCTCGTGTAGCCAAGCAAGTTATGAAAAAAGGGCATTTCCTTGTAACAAGGATTTGGCACTTGAGTATTTCTTTGACCGTATAAATAACTACACATGGGAAGAAGCATGGGAAACAGTGCAAATAGAGTAAGAAACTGTGTGTGTGTGTGTGTGTGAGAGAGAGAGAGAGATAGACAGACACAGAGACAGTGAGCGAGAGAAACAGAGAGAGAGAGAGAGAGAGAGAGAGAGAGAAACAGAGAGCGTGAGAGGGAGAGACTGACCGCGAGAGAGAGAGAGAGAGAGAGAGAGAGAGAGAGAGACAGACAGACAGACAGACAGAATGTGATTTTGTCATTATTAGAATCCCTATAGCGCCAGAGGTAATGAGATTGCTGAAACGTAGTTATTAGCGGAGGTGTGTCTGTGTTGTCCATGTTGCTTGGACCTGCATGGCCTGTGCATACACATTTGTTGTAAAAGAACTCACTCGTTCTCCAACATTTGCTGCAACGATTTTGTTACACATCCAAGACAACACCCGTATCTTTTATTTTTGTATTATCGCGATGATTTATGGATATATTTATTAAAGCCCAGTGTCCTTGAATGATCACGTTTGAATAAAAGTCAATTTAAAACGAATTGAAGCAAGAGTTCTTTTATGGTTGTTTTCGTGTTGTCGGTTGGCTGCAGGCAATTCGACCGACTCCCGCACGCAGCTTGTCATTAGATTAAACTCCGTGCAATTGACGAAAACTATTTTTTACGGTGACCTACTAATGTTGTAGAAAATTAGATAAATCACACTGTTTACCTAACTGCATTTACCGTTTATTGCTACATATTGCAAAATAGAGGATTATGGCTGATATAGCGCATGCATTGAAGGTTGCACCTTAAATTTAACAGATTGATAATGCAATATCTTACTTGTAGAAACCTTCCCTGCTAATGCTGCATGTTGTAGCAAATCTGGCATTTGCGTTAAGGGTGTTTTTCAGTGATCGGATAATGGACCGGTGCATTGTCAGTGATAATGATATTTATGCTGTCGCATTGGCGTTTGAATGGTCTCCGTACAAATGGAGCGACACTTGTAAACACCCCCTTATCAAATGTGTTTCTTAAACCCACCCCTGCATTAACAGGTTAATGGGCAAGAGAGAGCGAGCGTGAATGGTAAACGACCCCTGCCCAGATAAACTCGGGTTTTTGATAAATTAGACTTTAATTGGGATTGTACCTGTAACTGATATAACACCCACTCACAGCGACAGTGAACATGATGTTTAAAATGGTGGTGAACCAACTCGCTCCAAACACGCGAAGTTTCCGTTCTCGCTTTCAGTTCGCCCATGGATCCAGAGCCGCGTGTGTCGCTCGCACGCTTGTGGTGGGAAGCCCACAACATCTGAGATTTCAGAAGTATCGGTTGCCGAAGTCTTCAAGTTCAAGCTTGTCAGCAAGAAACGAGTGGGAGGCGACAGCTTTCCCTGGTCAAAGTCGCTGCGATGAGTCGCGGAAGAAAGGATACGAATCGAACGAAGCAGAGTTCTAAATTGGGAGTACATTATGAAACAAAGGTTTAGAATAATATCGCACAGAACCTTGCGCCTTTATACATCGACGTTAGGTTTTGCTTCACTAGTTTTACTTAATGCCGAGTCTGTTGACTGTAAGTGTTTTGGGCTTAAGAACGCTTCAGAGATTTATATAATAATAACAATAATACAAGATATAAAGGAAACTATTGGGTTAAATCAGAACTATTGGAAATTATTATAGACACAAAATCCTGGAGTAATTACTCGGCGGGACAGTGTGTGTAGGAAGGAACTGCAGATGCTCCTTTAAGTAACTTCGTTTCTCGGTTGAGCCGGGGATAAATGGAAACTTAGCCAATGTCTCGGCAATGTTTTAAGATGTTTTTGCTTTTACTATCTCTGAACTCATCCACAAAACAATTGGCAAAGGGCTGGCTTAGCAAAACAAAAAAACAATTCGGGCCAAGCATTGAAACCATCAGCCGCGGATTGACAGTTTCCTGACTATCTTGTCTCATGACTAGACCCAAAATGCTGGAGCAACCTAGCATCTCCGGATAGAGCAGTTTGTGTCTATCTTCGGTTTAAACCAGCACCTGCAGTTTCTTCCTATACGCGTTGTCTTGTCTCATGAGCAACCGCTGCCCCATTGCAAGAAGCAAATTAAAAACAACAGACTGTGCTTCCAACACAAAGGTATCTTTAAGTCCTAAAAAACAATAATCTTTCTTCCCACTGCCAGTATTTCCGGTTATTTACAAAAGCCTACAGTTCAAAAGCTTTAATACAGTCGTACGGTTTCCGCCTTTCCTATACGTGCACTTGTCCAAAATATATAATAAATATTAAAAGTGATATGTGCTTACGTTTCTGTGTCGATGTAGTTCGGACGTTCAAAAAACTACTTTTCATAAACTGGGTCAGGTAAGAGCAACACAATCCAACACATCATCTTTATTTAACAATTAAGATGCGAGTTAAAATGTTTCCTGGTTGGAAATTAAAGTGATGCAAAATCACACAGGCACGACAATGTAACTGCGAATCGGCTGAACATCGGGGGAGATGAATTGCAAAATCTCGTGAAATTGATTAAATTTCCTGTCTCTTATTTACTGCCTGGACCTGTTCCCTACATTCGGCGCAAGGTTTGGGCAAAGCCACGAAAGAGCCAATAAGCGGAGAATGTAAGTAAATTGTTGCGGGTGAATAATGGGAGGAAGTACTGAGGGGAGTCGGTGGAGTGTACATCACACCCTCGTTAGTTGAAGCAAACTCAATGCAAGACTACACATTCCATCCACTTGTTAAATGGTGCAAATAAAAGAGCGGATTGAGTTCCTGTTGTACGTTTATAGATTGGAAGCCTCTTGTTTAGTCCCTGTCCCCCCCGTCCCCCAGATTTACTGCTAACAATAAAGGCTTGTAATTTAGCATTTCGGTTTCGGCTGCAAGCAGCACTGAACAGCAGCGGAGGCGCAGAATGGACTGGCAGATGGAGCAAGATTAACTACATGCAAATGTATTCCTTTTGCTTGTGGTGGTGGCCAGATTATTCGCAAATAATTGTCATTTTTACTATCCCCATTTAATTCATAGTTCACCGAAGAAAGTGCCAGCCGTTGGATTAAATCTCGAATATATTGCACGTATGAAATGATTTCAGCGTTTCTTTAAACTATTATTTATTGGATCCTCGGAATAATTCCCGTTTCAATGTACATCAGTTCTCGTTTTATATGTCATGAAAAGCAACAGCCAATTAACTAACTACACGTTCCCTAACAATTGGCAAGTGTTTACTTACGCTTAATTAAGCACCTTTGTTATCAGAAAATTTAAAAAAAACGAATTTCTCCAGTAAATAAGTGAAGTGAATGTACAGATATCGGGTACCTTTGACTGAAATAATCAATAAAATCACTGCTGGATCGTTGTTCGTGCATTGCTGTTTTCCAGGCAAGGAATTCTGAAGTAAAGTTTTTTTTTAAAGTTTATTTGTGTTAAGATTTACTGTGAATATCTCACAATCGCTTTAGTTTCACAAATCATTGCCACTCCTAATGGTTACTGATTATTCTACTTGCACAGGGATCACTGATCGGATGTTGTCGAATAAATGCTTCTCGTTGACTTTTCATTGACTTTTCAAATGCATCTCATTGACTTCTCATTGAAGACGAACACCGCGTTTTTCGATTTTATAGTTTGGCGGAACAAATCGCCGGTAAACAGAATTCTAGCTTCCAATTAATTTTAATTGAAGATAAGCCTGATAACCATAAACAGAGTGCCCCATCACATTAACTTACAGCGCTGGACTAGTGTCGGCCTCGCGTTAACTCAGAACATAGACAGGCTTAAATAAAAACATCCTAACCAACCAGAAAGAAATGTTTTGAGACTGCTAAACCGTTTTTTTCCCGAAGATTTAACCTTTTTAAAAAAAATCGGTATATCATCGTGGTCAAAATTAGAAAAAAAATGGCGATAATTACTTTTGCAGTGGATTAGAAAATACTTCTGTTTTAATTACCACCCCCTGTCCGGTTTCTTTAGTTTACTAGCAATTGTCAAATCATTCCGAATCGTTATCTTAACACACCCATCAAGAAACGTTTTATAAGTTTTGTGTTTTTCTTTTCTAAATCCTCGGCCGAACAATGTTAACATTATCAGGGCGCTCTGGGATGGGAGCGAAGATTTTTTCTTTAGTTTTTTTTAAATCTATCGTAGAAACCCCCATGCATCTCACCAGTGGCCACTAAGTAGATAAATCTGCTAAATTAGATGCGAAATGTTTCGCTGTTTTCTCCAAATTCTCAAAGGACACACCTGTTGTCTAAGCAGTTTTTAACCAGCTTGCTAAGCAGATTTGACAGATCAAAGGAATCGAGCGCTGCACATGAACTTTAATAATAGAATAGCCCTTAGCAAGAGCTACAGTCAGGCCGTGGCTTGTGCCAGGGAGGGACATTAAGCTTGCAATTGAAAATAAATTTTATTTGAATAAGGACCTCTGCCTGATCAGAGGGTTCGCCGACCCTGAAACAAAGGCGGTTAGAGATAACTTATTGACTCAATTGACAGCCTGAATGCAGTTCATTATACTTGCCCACTCTCACTAAATGTGACAGGTTTTAAAAGTGAATTAGGCGGCAGGTGCACAAACCATTTTTCTTTTCTCCTGGGAGAGTAGTGGACCAGATATCACCTGATTCCGTGTGTACTAGTGTTCGCAGTTCGCGCTTCCTCTTTCCCTTGCCCGCTCCTTAAACGCCGACCAGTATTTCGTGATATTTTAGTTTGTATTTCTCAATACTCGGTTGTTAGTTCCGACGATGTTGCATTTCGCCTCCTTGTTTTGTTGCTGCTGCTAAAGCAGATGGCGCTGGTCACAAATGGCTGTCATTGAGTGTTTGTCTGCCTGCCAGTAACCTATAGTTCAGGGAATCCCTCAGAGAGTGTATCAGCACTCGGTCCACGGATAGAACAATCGACGCCAGCCAACTGCACTTTCTTATGATCCACACGATAATGTTTATTGGGCAGCATATCACAGAAAACTGTTGCCACGACTCGTGCGCTTACTTTAAAGACATCTTGAAGTGTGTTCCGTGATTGTATTACAACCCCCCCCCCCCCTCCCCCACCACCACCACCTCCGCCCCACCTCCCAAAAATAAGCATTTGCACTACACGCGAAAGTGGTACATTGGGTTCACTTTTGCTGCGTTCTCGCAGTTGCAGGATGAAGCCTCCTTTCAACTGACATCGATGTGAGGTGCAAATCAGGGTGGGGGTGGGAGGGAGGGGGATGGAGGGGCAGAAGCGGCTTCCATTTCAGGACATCACGGGCGAACTTGTGGTCCTAATGTCACTTGCAGGACATTTCTTAAGGACTACTGTTCTCAATTTGAAATTTCACGTTTCCTTCTTTCTTTAAAAAAAAAGAGCTGCAGGTGGCTCGCTTAAAAGATCATTCCGTTGTTTTTAAGCTTAAACGATACAATTTTGACCAAACACGCAGTAACACAATTGTACGTTGAAATCTTGTGAAAAGGGCGTGAACAACAATACGAATGAACTATTCCTTCTTTAACAATAAGAATTAAACAGTTTGCTTTGGGACTGCTGTGAAGTCGCTACATGTCTGATGTTTTTCTACTCTCGTTAGCCATCGGCCTTCTCAGCTTCTCAGATTAAACACAAAAATATATATTTCCATGGAGTATCTTTAAAACGAAAACAAAAACCAAATATGCTCAAGTTTCCCCTAGCCTCTCAATATCTAAAGGGGAACTGGAGTACGTGTAGGGAGAAACTGCAGATGCTGGTTTACACCGAAGATATACCCCAAATGCTGGAGTACTCAGCGCGTCAAGCAGCATCTCTGGAGAAAAGAAATAGGTGACGTTTCGGGTGGAGACCCTTCATCAGACTGGAGCATATTTAGTTCTAATTTTTCATCTTATATTCTTTTCGTCTTATATTTGGGCATGCTGACACAGAATCTCACGCACCTACTTACATCCCAGCATGTTGATCTTAATAAGAGATTAGATATAAGAACATTATAACGAAGCTCATTTTCAGTTTATTTTATTGTCTCGTGTACCGAGGTACAGTGAAAGACAAAACATGATTACAATCGAGCCATTTTCAATGTATAGATACGTGATAAGGGAATAACGTTTAGTACAAGGTATGGCCAGCAAAGCCCAGTCAAGGATGTCCGAGGGTCACCAAAGAGATAGATAGTAGTTCAGGACTGCTCTTTGGTTCCGGTAGGACGATTTCGTTGACTGGTAACAGCTGGGATGAAACTGTCCGTTTGAATTTGAAGGGTCTACGCGACTCGAACTTTCAGTATTATCTCACTCTCGCGATGCAAAATTTCCTGGGGGTTGGACTAACATTTTAACCTGTGAGGAAGAAGGAAGGGAGGGGGAGGGGGGGGGGGAGGGGGGGGGGGGGGGGGGGGGGGGGGGAGGGGACTTTCTGAAATATCTTCTGAAACCTGATATTCAATAATAAAAGGAAGCTACAAAGGAACGGGTCGCTGAATAATTTCCACTGGTTTTGGTTGATGCTTGGACCACAAGAAATGTACACTTCGTGCACTTCGCAAAGGGAGAAATTACAGCGTTGTGCAGTGACGTGGTGTGGTGCCAGATCTGTTCGTGCCCATTACTGTAATGTGTTGACTGGAGTGTGTAGTGAAATACAAATGCGCCAAGCCTTGTTTACGGGCGAAGACCTTGGTGGGGTTGGGGTTGGGGGGCGGGGGGAGGATGGTAGCGAAAATATGACAAAACAATATTTACCGTGCATCTGTGTATAAAGAGTAATGGACGGTCGCCGTAAGTGTTTGTAAATTATTTATCACTTTGATTCAACAGAGAAACATTTAGCAGACTGTGATAACATTTGGCTGCAGTACAGAAGGGAACCTGCGTGCAAATAAAGTAATTGCAATGAGAACATGGGTGCGGATGGTAAGATCATTCTTATTTCTACTGATCGACCGATTGGTTACGAAAAGGCATGAAAAGCCAAGAGCAGCAAATGAAGAAACACATGCGAATTTGTTTTAACATTTTGGATAGTTAAGAGATGGAATGCTTGCAAATGGAATTCGTCAAAGCTTAGACGGGGCAGTGAAGAAGAATTTTGCATTTTAAGGAGTAGGGGGAGAGGATAGTGGAGTGAGGTTTCATACAGTGTTTCAGCAATAGTACTGATCCAAGCGGTCAAATGGTCTAATTTTGTATTAAAGAAGGAACTGCAGATACTGGAGAATCGAGGGTACACAAAAGGCTGGAGAAACTCAGCGGGTGCAGCAGCATCTAAGGAGCGAAGGAGATAGGCGACGAAGGGTCTCGACCCGAAACGTCGCCTATCTCCTTCGCTCCTTAGATGCTGCTGCACCCGCTGAGTTTCTCCAGCCTTTTGTGTACCGTCTAATTTTGTATTGCAGGTTTCTGTGATTTGTTTTTAGTTAATCAATGGAACACAGCATTAACTTGTTATCTATCCTTATTTTTGTTTTTGGGAAGGGGTGGCTAGGCACTTTCCTGAACAGTGAATTTGGCATGTTATCACATTGCTATCCAGTAAACCTATTGGAGCCGATGACTTTCTCCTTTTCTTCATATATCGTCACAGTGTGGGATATAATGATACATCTAGATGAGTAGACGTTTCATTATAATTTGTACAATCTTGATCTCTTTAAACTTTTAGATTAAATCTCTTTAGATTTTTAGATATTTTCGATTTTAGAGATACAGCGCGGAAACAGGCCCTTCGGCTCACCGATTCCACGCCGACCAGCGATCGCCCCCGTACACTAACACTATCCTACACACTATGGACATTTTAAAAACAATGTTACCGATGTCAAACCTTTGGAGTGCGGAAGGAAACCGGAGCACCCGGAGAAAACCACACCCGGTCACCGGGAAAACGTACAAACTCCGTACAGACAACATCCGTAGTCAGGATGGGACCCGGGTCTCTGTCGCTATAATGCCCCTGTCCCACTTAGGAAACCTGAACGGAAACCTCTGGAGACTTTGCGCCCCACCGAAGGTTTCTGTGCGGTTCCCGGAGGTTTTTGTCAGTCTCCCTAATGGTTTCCGTTTTAAAAATCGGTAATTTTTTAGGTTGCGATGCTAGTTGAAGGTAGCTGTCGGACGACAAAAACCTCCGGGAACCGCACAGAAACCTTGGGTGGGGCGCAAAGTCTCCAGAGGTTTCCGTTAATGTTTCTAAGTGGGACAGGGGCATTACAGCGACAGAGACCCGGGTCCCATCCTGACTACGGATATTGTCTGTACGGAGTTTGTACGGTTTCCCGGTGACCGCATGGGGCAGGGGCATAAGGCAGCAACTCGACCAGTGCGCCACCTTGCAGCTCTTACAGTTTGAACATTACATTTTTTTTAATGAGAGTCCAGGAAAAAGAAAATACTATTGAAAAATGTACGTTTTTTCTTATTATTCCGATAATTATATATATGATTTCCAGTGTTCGATCAGTTCTAAATTGTTATAAATCTTCAAACTTTGGAAGGTAATCCTGCACCTTTTTTTTTAGATTGTACTAAATTTTAATTGTGGTCATTGGCTTGACTCTGTAACGTTAATTTACTGACCCGTCTTCAAAATGTAGACCAGCAATTCACCTTCCAGTTTGTTTTTTTGCCATTCATTTTCTTTAGTCATTTGGGAGTTTAACCCCACAATTCTCTTACAGTGTTGTGTTTCTGATTCTTAAAGTCCAAAAACAGGACATTAAGAATAAGTACTTAGTTTGTGGTAACAAAAGTAGTGTTTCACCAGAAAGTAAACTACCCGTTTATGTGATAGATAAGGAAGGATTGAAACACATCATGGACACTGCCATGTGCAATAAATTATCATCCATTCAGTATCTGGAAGTTTCTTGCTCACTTTATGTTTAGTTTTGTTTAGAGTACCACATGGAAACGGGCCATTTGGCCCACAGAATCCATGCCAGCCATAGATCACCCAATGGTATTCCACTTTCTCATTCACAATAGTGGCAATTTATAGAGATCAATTCACTTACAAACCAGCGCATCTTTGGGAGGAAACGGAAGCGCCCGGAGGAAACCCACACAGTGACAGGGAGAACGTGCAGACTCCACACAGACGGCCCTCAAGATCGGGATCGAACCTGGATCTCTAGCGCTGAGGCAGCAACTCTACCAGCTGCACCACTGTCTTTGGATTAATTTAATTTTATATGGTAACATCTTCATGTAAGATTTTTAAGAATCAATTTAATTTACTTTTACATTTTCAGCAAGTTTTATATAGAATTTTAAAAATATAGTGTTTCAATTCTGCTGATCCATCTGCTCCCGACATTGGTTTTGAAATATTTTCAAACTTGTTCCTTATAAAGTTTAAAGTTTACCATTATTAGGTTTGGTAATTTATAGTCTACATTGTTGTATTTTAATTTACTCAACCTTCAACTAAAATCGTAATTATCGGTAAAGAATGCCTATGGAAAGATTAGATCCACGCACATTCCCCAGCCCTCCAACCCATATCCTTCCCTTCAGAAGAAGGTTACACACTACAGTGATCTCACCTATTTATTTCTCTTGTTATCCATTCTTATGGTCTACTGGATTCAGACTGACCATTTTAAAAACAATTAGGATCAATGTAAAATTATTCTTTGTGAAATCTCAAGGCAGCAAAATGGATGAAATGTCACTACGTAAATACTCTTGATTACGATTTTTTTGTTTTACAGGCCAGTAGAGATGTCAAATGTTGAAAAGTTTCCTCTCACTTTTGGCTCAAAACATTAATTGTTTTAACAGTTCTGATTGCATCCCATCACAGCAAGCAACAATTTCATCAACTGAATTGAAATAATATCATGTTCCTAAGTCATAGGAGCAGTATTAGGCCATTCGCCCCATCAAGTCTACCCCTTCATTCAATCATGGCTGATCTATCTTGCCCACTTAACCCCGTTTTCCTGCCTTCTCCCTAGAACCCCTGACACCCGTATTAATCAAGAATCTGTTAATCTCCACCTTGAAATGTCCATTGACCTGGCCTCCACGGTCTCAGGAAATAATTTCCACAGATTCACCACCCTCTGACTAAAGAAATACCTCCTGTGACAATGTGACAACAGGTGCCATGTCAGTGTGACAGGTACCGATGACTGCCAGCCCCCCCCCCCAGTAATGATTTATCAAATATATGTATATGTGGCTGCAAGAACATTAAAACCTTTACAATAAATACAATTTGACCGGCTTATCCACTGATGACGACACTTCATGTTGATGCTTTAAAAATATTGCATAGGCTGAAAAGTGCTAACATATGTCCAAAAGTACTTGACAGTAAAGATAACAAGGGACATCCTGAAGTTGTGAAAGGTGCTGTGAAACTGAAGAGCCAATGAGTTACAATGGCACAAAAGGAAGCCCCCATTCAGCCTTCAAGCACCAATATAATTTCCATTTGATATTAATGAGAGCTAGGTCCCTACTACTTGCTGCATTAAAAACAACTTCCTCACATTGTCGCTGTTTCTCTTGTTCAATATTCTGAATCTTTCTCTTATCTTCGGAAGGCACTGTGGCGCAGCGGTAGAGTTGCTGCCTGAAAGCGGCGGAGACTCGGGTTTGATCCTGACCACTGGTGCTGTCTGTTTGGAGTTTGTACATTCTTCCCCTGATAGCATGGGTTTTCTCCGGGTGCTCTGGTTTTCTCCCACACTCAAATGACATACAGGTTTGTAGGTTAATTTGCTTCGGTAAAATTGTAAATTGTCCTTAGTGCGGACTTGGTGGGCCGACAGGCCTGTTTCCGCGCAGTATTTCTAAAGTCTAAAGTCTAAAGTAACTTATCATTATGTGTTTAAGAAGGAACTGCAGATGCTGGAAAATCGGAGGTGGACAAAAATGCTGGAGAAACTCAGCGGGTGAGGCAGCATCTATGGAGCGAAGGAAATAGGCAACGTTTCGAGTCTGAAGAAGGGTCTCGACCCGAAACATTGCCTATTTCCTTTGCTCCATAGATGCTGCCTCACCCGCTGAGTTTCTCCAGCTTTTTTGTCTACCTTATCATTATGTGTGTACTCTTGCACCTTCACATTTTTTAATCAGCCATATCTAAATCTGCCATTATCTCATCAACACGTCCATGTCTTCCCTCAACCTTCTTGTCCAAAGAGAACAACCCCAGTCTCGGCAACCTAACAGTAAAATACGCAAAACTATTCTGATATATCTCGCCTGCAGGCTCTCGTACCTTAATATTTTTTCCTAACGTGTGCTGAGCAGAAATAGATGCAAGATTGTGGCCTAACCAGAGCTGTTATAATGGTTCAGCATAACTTCCATGTTTTCACACGCATTACCTCAATTTAAGAAGTCAAGGGCATCAAATTGAAGTAAATTTAAGGGTAGCACAGTGGTGTAGTGGTACAGCGGTAGAGTTGCTGCTTTACAGCGCCAGAGACCCGGGTTCGATCCTGACTACAGGTACTGTCTGTACGGACTTTGTACTTTCTCCCTGTGACCTGCTTGGGTTTTCTCCAGGTTCTCTGCATTCCTTCCACACTCCAAAGACGTGCAGGTTTGTAGGTTAATTGGTTTTGGTAAGTTGTAAAATTGTCCCTAGTATGTAAGATAGTGTTAGTGTACAGAGTGATCACTGGTCAGCGCAGACTCAGTGGGCCGAAACGCCTGATTCTGCGCTGCATCTCCAAAGTCTAAGTCTAAAGTCCAAAATCCCTAATACTTTACTAACTACTTTCTCGATATGTCTTGCCACTTTCAATGCACGTAAACTTCTAGGTCTCTCTATTCCTGCAGCATACCAGCCATTTGTCAACCACTAACTTTATATTGAAGTTTTTATAATCATCTTTGCATGTGGCCTAGTTCAATGCATTTTAACAAATGTAATTTAATTGAAAGGGATGTAAGGACGATAAGAAATGTGTCCCTTTTCCCTTCTCCAATCTGGAGTATGGAGTGAAATGTGACAGGCCTTTGTTGTCTTTTTGACGCAGCTACTCACTACTTTCACCAATTAGGACAATGATAATACCATCCTTACGGTCTACAATAATCAGTTGCAACTATACTAGATTAGAATGGTTCTTTCGATGGCTGTCATCTTCCAGTCCCTCAGTGGGTGGTGTCAAGAGTCAAGAGTGTTTTATTGTCACATGTCCCGGACGGGACAATGACATTGTAGAGCCAGTGCCTAGACCGGTACTTGTCTGGATGGAGTTTGTACACTCTCCCCATGACCTGCGTGGGTTTCCTTCGAGATCTTCGGTTTTCTCCCACACTCCAAGACGTACAGGTTTATAGGTTAATTGGCTTGGTATAAATGGAAAATTGTCCCTAGTGTGTGTTGGGTAGTGTTACTGTGTGGAGATCACTGATCGGTGTGGACTCGGTGGGCTGAAGGTCCTGTTTCCGTGCTGTATCTCTAAACTAAACTAAAAGTCAAGAAACTGCCCTTCCATGTATTGATGCAGACAGAGAGCATGGTGATGCGATCAAACATATTGCCAGACCCTCAACTAATCAAAATCCAACTCCCACATATGGAGGTCAATGGACACTGTAATCACAGATGAGAAACTTGTTTACACTCATCTCTTGAATCAAAGCATAGTGAGAACAGTCACAATATCCCTAAGAGCTGAGTGAAGTGAGAACTCGGGGAGTTGTACTTTATGACTCAACTATTTCCTACTTTGACCATCTGAGCCATTGAGAGCCAGCCCCACACTAGCAAATCACAGCACATAAAGCAATAAATCTTTTAAAAATAAGTATATCACTAACTTTGCATTCTACACATTTAAAGATTATGCAGACTTTTCCCCATATATTATCACTTTTAACATTTCAAAATTGATTTCCTTTACTGAAAAATGGAACCTCTAATTTTTTAAAGTTTAAAATATATATAGGTTTAAATATATCAATTTTATTTTTGCAATTTTGATGACTGCAAAAAAACCCAATAATTTGATATGAAATAGAAAGTGACAACAGTGTACCTGCAGTTCGATGTAAAAACATCGTTTTTTAACATGCTAATTGAGTGAAAATATACAGATAACGCTGGAAAAAAAAACCTCCTGTTAAAAATATGGCCACAGTTGCTGAATGTAGGTAAGAATTGTGTTTGTAGTGAAAGAAGACCATTACGGACTGAAATCAGAGATGATATCGGAGATTAGATGACCATATTGGCCGAATCTCAAGGGAGGTGTGTGAAATGAATCAGATTAAATGAAATTGATACAGTGAATACTTAATCAAACAGACAAAGGTAGTCTGCACAGCTAATTAGGGGCAAATAGTGTGTCCCTCTTGTACCTCATTTAACTGACAAATTGTGCAGACAATTTTAATGGTAAATCTGTTTAGTAAAGAGATGGCTGATCAACTGACAGCTTGGCAAAATGTGGTTTCTGCAACACCACATGATGCTTATGTAAATGAAGCTGGGTACAGCTGATCTCAAACACTGACAAGATCTGTTTGAACCAATGTCAGATGGGGTTCCTACATGGAGTTTATTGTATACTTCCATTATTTTTACTTCCTTTCTTTTAATTACAGACACCTAGGCTAGATTTAATTAGACTTCTTTCGAATCACATAACATATAATACCTTTCACATTTTTTAAGTGTGTCTCACAATAATCCAACACAGGAAAAACAGTTTATGACGAGTGTATTTATAGGAGTGAAAGCTGTGTCATACTGTGTTTCTTAAGGTCTCTGGTGAATGCAGCTTTACCTCCACTTTGTGTACATCTTGTTGTTTTTATTACTCTTTGTAAGCTTTCAGATAAGCCTTTCCTGACCTACAATCTACCTCATTGGAGACCCTCAGACTATCGTTAATCAGACTTTACTGGACTTTATCTTGTTTAAATGTTATTCCCTTTGTCGTGTATAGCCATATGTACCCTTTCTGCCGACTGGATAAGACGCAACAACAGTCTCATTGGAGACCCTCCAACTATCTTTAATCCCTTTATCTTGTATCTGTACACTGTGGACGGCTCGATTGTAATCGTGTATAGTCTTTTGGTTGGCTGGATGGTACACAACGAAGAACCTATCATTGTACCATGTGACAATAAATAAACTAAACTAAGATTGAATAAAATATGTACAATATATTATAGAAAGCAGCTGATTTTCAGCCATGGGTTAAAAAATTAAACCCAACGGAAAGACTTACTTGTTAAAATGCTGAAACGTACAGAACAGTTTGAGCTGCTTGAGGACAGTGAGGTTAAGGCTTCCACCTTGCCAATGACACCCCTTGACATCAGTGATGCAGAAAGAGTATCCTGTGCAATGTAAAATGGCTCTGTTGAAACTTATGGAAGGAGACTGGCTTGACATCTGATCATGATCTTCCCCAGAAGGCCATCCTACGAGCTGAGACAACTGCCTTCCCAGCAGGCAGTAGAAGTGGCTCCTAACTGACTTTCAATCCAAAGATAGACACAAAATGTTGAAGTCATGCAGCAGATTGGGCAACATCCCTGGAGAAAAGGAATAGATTACTTTTCGGGTCGAGACCCTTCGTCAGACTGAGAGTCAGGGAGAGGGAGAAGAGAGGTATGGGATGGTACAGAACAAAGCAGAACCCGCATCAATGAATCAGGAAAAGTGGAGCCCAACATGGTTCATTGTTGGCTGGGGATGAGGTCTGCAAATGCTTCTTGCGTTTTATAAAGACCAGGGTACTTTAGAAGTAATCGGCCGAACAGCAAGCAGGGGGAAAGAAAAGGAATGACATCTTTGGGCCAAGGACCCTTCCCCACAACTAAAATATAAAACAAGTTATGTAGCAATGAGGGGAAGAGGTAGTGAGAACAGAGGGAATGTTTGCAATAGGATGCAGACCACATTTGACAAAATAACAATTATTTTAAAGTTCGGCAGCTGGAAACAGAAAAGAAAAAGGAAGCAAATTGGCGTAGGTATGGAGACAGAATAAAAAACTTTGGATGCACCTAATACCATTTTCTTCTGTTCCCTCTGTCCTTCCTTTCTCTGCAACATAACAAGCTTGTTTGCTCTTTTTTTGCTCTTCAGATTAAGGGTACTTGATCAAAACATCAATTCATTTCTTTCCCCATTGATGCCGTTTGAACGCAAGAATAAGAATTCAATTCATTTGTTGAATTTCCGATTTATTATATATTAACAGTGTGTATTGGGTTTAGGGTTAGGTTTGTCACATGTGCAGTGAACTGCTTTATTTTGCGTGTTATCCAAACAGATCAGATATACCATACATAAATACAATCAAGTTAAACTCAAAAAGGGGATGATACAGAGTGCAGAATTAGAGTGCATGGTTTAAAAGTGAGAGGGGAAAGATTTAATAGGAACATGAGGGGTAGCTTTTTCACACAGAGGATAGTGGATATATTAAATGAGTAGTCAAAGGAAGTAGTGGAGGCAGTTAGAATAACAATATTTAAAACACATTTGAACATGTACTTGAATAGGAAAGGTTTTGGAGGGATACAATCAAACACAGGTAAATGGGACTAACTTAGATGGGGCAATTTTGTCAGCTTAGATGAGTTGGACTAAAAGGCTTGTTGATGTGTTGTATGATCTATGACTCATTAAACCATCTCATAAAGATTCCATTGATACAATATATTATCTTTAGTTTAGTTCACGAGTCCACGTTGACTGAGTCCACGTCGACCAGCGATCCCCGCACATTAACACTATCCTACACCAACTGGTAGCGTTGTTACAAAACCTACCATCAGTGGCGATCCAGCTCTGCCACTGCCTGTGCTTGTGATTCCGGAGGCTTTTGGCGGGGGGGGGGGGGGGGATTCAAATGCAGGTTTACATTGGTTGTCGGAGAGGGATTTCCTCTGGCTACTAGCTGATGAAGAAAAAGTACACGCTTCCCTTCCCGGTTAAAAAGAAAAATTGCTGGACGATTGCGCCGCTGGATTTAACTTAAACATGACTAAAAACGCCTTCAATGCCTTCAACATCACGGATTGCAATATCAGGACAAAACAAAAGCTATGTCATTTATTTAACATATTATTTTGCATTTTGGTATGGCTTCATTTTAATCTTATGATGCAAAAAATGTTATTTAGGCCCACATATGAACTGGCCATGTCTTCCCTGCAAATATGGGCTTAAATTTATGGCAACGGCATCATTCCAATCAATCACATTCCAGACACATCCACTCTCAAGATAATCAAATCATTATTTTTTTGCACACTTATGTCATAAGAACATCTAAATCATCAATATTTTGTGTTATTGTCCATCCATGATCAATATTTTCATACGGAATATCCACAGTACAGTTTTAGTCACATGTATTGTGCAAAAAATAATGATTTTGATTATCTTGAGAGTGGATGTTTCTGGATTAAGTTATGGGAATTAAACATTAAATTCCTTCCATTTGGCATATAAATTCATGACATTTAAAAATCATGTTATATTGTGAATTCTTGTGTGAATGGGATCAGTTTGTTACTTGTTATTTGGATACTTAGGCTATTTAAATGTTTTAGCCTTTTCTTAAGAATTGGATAGATGTTTAGATCTAGTAATTAAATTCAGAGGAATTTAACATTAGATGATGAACATCTAATGAAATTTAACATTGATTTGATGAAACTGATGAATGAATGTTTTATTGGGTATTTACTATTTGTTTTAGCGTTTATCTTTATCATTTCTACCTTTTTCTAAAACTGCAAATAATAACTTGGTTCTGTTAATGCTGTTCAGTGTTTTTTTTTCCTTTACATTTTAAACAGATGTCTCCGAAGAAGAAATGCAAAATTGTCGATCCAAATGCCCAGCAAAATAGACTGATTTAGACAGCATTTGCAAAGATTCTCTGAATTTGGACTGCACCAATGTTATGATCTACAGGACATTCTTAATGGGACAGTAGTGGGCAGAAAGGCATGTCATGAGTGGTTTGACAACCAAAAACTTGTAGTTTACAATGCCAAAATTGAAAAGTTGAGGAATAACAAGGTGTACAGAGTTGCTTATTGGTTACAATCTGAGAAGTATGATGACGATACTGATTATGATATGCCAATGTGATCTTCTCCATAAAGACTTGGTCTTTTGCTAGAAATTGAAATTTCTTTACCTATCTGTTAGGGACTTATACACTAATATTAAAGTTCTGATCTTGAGCATATCACATTTTTGAATTTTCAAGGCTGTCTGGGTGTTTATTACTATTTCCGTCACAACGGTCAATTTTGTAATTAGTACAATTAGGTTAACTAATTATATGCTTTAATTTCAGGTTATCCAAGTAAGATGTTTCATATTTGTTTCAGAATGCTTCAATCTATAATAACTGAACATTTCATTGTTCTCTTAATTTTTAAGAAAGTTATGGGCTTTTGACTGTCCTCGATCACAGCTTTTGTGTTAAGTCAATGGAAAACCAATAGGGAACAAGATGCTAATTTCCGAGTGTGAAAATGACCATTTTTTTTAATACTGAAGATATGGAAGTGAATTAGGTATCAAATTAAAGTTCTTTTTATGCTTTTCTATGCTAATTGATGGGATAAATTACCAGCTGGATTTTTAAAATATTAAAATGTTGTAACATTCCGATTACTAGTGACAATTCACACATACACCAAGCCAATTAACCTACATACCTGTACGTCTTTGGAGTGTGGAGTGAGGGAAATTGAAGATCTCGGAAAAAACCCATGCAGGTCATGGGGAGAATGTACAAACGCCGTACAGCCAGCAACCATAGTCGGGATCTTCTGTAGAAACATTTTCAATGTATAACCAATACTTTCATTAAAATGTATATACATACTAGACTCACAGTATCAGTATGCAAGTATAGTTTCCTTTAGTTTTCAACCATCTTGAGGATAATGCAGTAATATCACTGTTTTATGCTACGCTTATGCAGTATGATGGCAATCTATCGTATTCCTGTGGTAAATCCAAACCACTGGTATAATAGCATGGCATACCTACTCTTCAGAAGTCAATTTTCTTACAATCAGAGCCTTCATGAATATAGGCCTGGGTGGGCTTTCATATTATTTCAGCTCCAGGATAACAGCCGGTTAAGTCAATGTAATGTGGATTAATCTGATTTACCTCATTAGTTGCAGAAGTCTAACATTCCCACCTGGGAGAATAAACTGGCACTGGTAGCACAGTTGCTTTTATGTGTTCTGGGTAAAGCCAGACACAGTTAGCACTCCAATTGGATGCACAACTGAGAAAGCCAATCCACATCACCAGGCTAAGCATGATGAAACTTTAAGGGTGTTAAATTTGGCATGACAGATAAAAATGCAGCTAAAATCTGCTTCATTTGCCTCTAAATAACGTTGTTACATCAGTGTGTCAATTAAATTGAATGATGCGCATGTTATCTCAAGTCCACCCCGTACCTTTCTCATATCTGAATCAAGAGGCTCCAGACTCAAGTCCCATTCCAGAGCTGAATGCTACAATACAGGTTGACAATCCAGCGCAGTAGTGAGGCAGTCCCACTGTGCAGGAGCTACAGCTGTACAGATCACACCTTAAAATGAGCGCCTGCCAGCTCTCCAATACGGATGAAAGAAAAAATCTCCAAACAGCACAAGTTATCCTAGGTCTCTCTCAGCCAACATTTATCGTTCGATCAATGTTACCGAAATGGATTATTTGGTCTCAGGGAAGAACTTAAACAAGAAGTTAAAAAGACCATGAAATGTTCTGGGCAAGTAAGATTAGAGAGAGAGATCAGCCATGATCACATTGAATGGCGGTGCTAGCTCGAAGGGCCGACTGGCCTATTCCTGCACCTATTATCTATTGTCTAATCCTAAAGCATTTTACATGCATGTCAGTAGCAAGAATTTGGCTAGAGAAATGTCTACTCAAGCACAATGGAAGGAATTTATGTGTAGCATCAACAGAAGTAGAAAGGTAAAAAAGGTCTGAACGAGTTCTTTGCATTGGTATTCGGTGAGGAGAAGGGCATGGATGATGGTGAGATTAGGGATTGGTATGTCTGTGCTGGGTCTTGTCGACATCAAGAAGGAAAAGGTTTTTTGATTGATACTTTGTTACCACATGTGACATGTCACAGTGAAATTCTTTGCTTTGCATTCCATACACAAAGTATGCAAAGAGTACAGGGAGCCGACAAAGATACAAAGTGTTCAAAGTGTTCAATGTAGTCCCCAATGGTCCCTCTTTGTTCTCGCTGCCCCCACCACCACCACCCACGCTAGGTCCTCCTTTGTTCTCGGCAGGCACGCCCACGGCCAGAATAGGAGCCTTGCTGTTCCCAGCAAGCATGCGGCCATGAGTCTTTAGGTTTGGAGTTGGGAAACGTTAATCTCCATAAGACCCCAAGACCTGATGAGATCTATGGCAGGATGCTGAGGGAAGGAAAGAAGGAGGTTGCTGGGGCCTTGACAGAGATCTCTGTACAGTATACTCCTTAACCACAGACGAGAGGCCAGAGGATTAGAAAATAGCCATCATTCTTTTGTTGAAGATGCCAAATAGGAACAAGTAAGGAGATGATCGACTGGTGAGCATTACACCAGTGGTAAAGAAATTATTGGAAAAGATTTTTAAGGCCAGGATTTACTTCGATTTGGAAAGGTGAAGATTTAAGGAAATGCCAGCATGGCATTGTGCTGGGACGGTCCTGTCTCACATTTTGGTTGCGTTTCTTGAGGAGCGACATGGATAATTGATGAACCTACGGCAGTGGATATAGTCTGCATTGAACTTCAGTAAAGAGTTTGATTGGCTGGGCCATGAGATTAAGTCATAGGGGATCCACATTGAGTTGGTAAGTTGATTTAATCATAGAAGACATATGTGTATAAATGTGTAATATGTGTATAAAATCATGAGAGGAATAGACCGGGTAGATGCAGAGTCTCTTGCCCAGAGAAGGTGAATCGAGGACCTGAGGACATAGGTTTAAGGTGAAAGGGAAAAGATTGAATAGGAATCTGAGGGGTAACATTTTCACACAAAGGGTGGTGGGTGTATGGAACAAGCTGCCAGAGGAGGTAGTTGAGGCTGGAACTATCCTAACATTTAAGAAACAGTTGGATGTGTACATGGATAATACAGGTTTGGAGGGACATGGACCAAACACGGGCAGGTGGGACTTGTGTAGCTGGGTCATGTTGGCCAGTGTGGGCAAGTTGGGCCGAAGAGCCTGTTTCCACACTGTATCACTCCATGACATATGATAATGATAGAGGGGTATATTATTTGACTGAGGTCTGTGACCAATAAGTTCTCCAAGGATCAGAGCTGGAACCTCTGTTGCTTGTAGTTTATATTAATGATTAGGATGAAAATGAAGGTGGACTAATTAGCAAATCTGAAGACGACACAAAAATTGGTAGAATTTTGGATAGAGAGGACGATTGTCAAATGATACAATACTGTAGATTAGTTGGAAATTTAGGTAGAGAAATAGCAGATAGAGTTAAATCTGAACAAGTGTGAGGTTTGGGAGGGCAAATGCAAGGGGAAAGTATACAAGTAAATAGCAGATCCTTCGGTGCAATGGTGCACAGACGTATCTTCGGGTACAAGTCCACAGTTCCCTGAAATGGCAAAAACACAAGTAGATTGGTTGGTAAAGAAGTCATATGGCATACCTGCCTTCATCAGCTGTGACATTGGGTAGAAAATATGGGAAGTCATTTTGCAATGGTATAAAATTCTAGTTAAACCACATTTGGAGTATTATGTGCAGTTCTAGAGAGAGCATGGAAACGTCAAGGGCACCAATTTCCTTAGAAGGCCCAGGAAGTTTGGCATGTCCCCTGTAACTCTCACCAACTTCTGTAGATGCACCATAGAAAGCATTTTATCAGGATGCATCACAGCTTGGGTTGGGAACAGCTCCATCCAATTGCAAGAAATTGCAGCAAATTGTGGACGCAGCCCAGACCATCACACAAACCAATCTCCCTTCCATTTATACCTCGCGCTGCCTCAGCAAGGCCAGCAGCATAATCAAGGATGAGTCGCATCCTGCCACTCCCTCTTCTCCCCTCTCCCATCAGGCAAACGTATAGAGGTGTGACACCACCAGATTTGGGGACAGTTTATTCACAGCTATTATCAGGCAACTGAATCATCCTACCCCAACCAGAGAGCAGTGCTGAACTACTATCTACCTCTCGACGACCCTCGGACTATCGGACCCTCGGACTATCCTTGATCGGACTTAGCTGACTTTGCCATGTATTGTCTTTCTGCAGACTGGTTAGAACGCAACAATAGCTTTTCACAATACCTCAGTACATGTGACAATAAACTAAACTCAACTAAAAAAAGATGTTCACCAGGATGTAGCCTGGATTAGAGGCTATGATGTCAGAGGTCAGAAGAGGTCAGTCATTCAAACTTTGAAGGCTGAGGGGTGACCAGATAGAAGTATGTAAAATTATGAGAGGCATAGATAGAGACTACTTCCCAGTGAGGGAATGTCAAATACTGGAGGGCAAAGATTTTAAGACAAGAAAGGAAAATTATAAAGGAGATTTGCTGGGCACATTTTTATAAAACAGTGCACTGTCAGAAGAAGTGATGGAAGCAGATGCAATAATAACATTTAAGAAGCATTTCAACAGACACATGAACAGGTTGAGATGTGAGGTTATAAACCATGTGCAGGTAGATGGGATTAGTTTAGATTGGTATCATAGCCGACACATATATAGTGGGTGGAAAGACCTGTGCAGCACTGTGAAGGAGTCATGTTTTAATTACATTGCTATTTGGGAGAGTTTCCTGTGTACAGACTGACTTCCAAGTTTCTTTACAACAGTTAATATTAATCTTACTTCGGAGTCACTTGAGTGATTCCATGAAGAAGACCCGCCAGGCCGCATGCGCACCAGTACGTCAGCCGCATTGGCGCAAGCACCAGACTGGCAGGACAGAGCTCCTGCCGGTGGTAAGTTAAACCTAAAAGGTAAGTTCGGATTTTTACTTACCAGGGGTTTTCAGGCAGGAGCCTCTTTTTACAGAGGTTTTCCTGCCAGTTTCGCTGCCTGACGAGTGTGCTGGTTATGGATGGTGGGGAAACCCCATTCCGACCGCTGATGTGGATAACCGGCAAATTGATCGGGTTGCGAGATAAGGAGCCGCTAACAGTGCAGTCAGCGGCTCCCAATCTGCAGGAATGCCGTAAAATGGCAAGAAATTTAAGCAGAGTCGCTGACAGTGGGGTCAGCGGCTCCCAGCTTGTGGGAGCCGTTAGGACGGCAAGGAGGCAATGCTGGAGTCACTGACAGTGGGGTCAGTGGCTCACAGATGTTGGTCCCCAGGCAAGAAATTAAATAGGACTCATTCAGCCCTATTTGGACTCAGGTGAGTTGGGCTATAAAGGGTTTCTCCTTATAATAAAATGTATGTATTTTATAGTGTTTTCTTAAAGTAAAAGCTAAAGGCAAAGTTAAAATCACAAAGTTCTGACAATGTAATCCTTGTTGTTTAAGCACAAGTTGCTATGAATTATTTTTACCCTTCACAGGTAAAGCTGTACACTAAAAATGTTGATTTAGTGAGCTTACACTGTAATAGTGCGGGCCTATGGGACAGGCCGTGCCAGCAACGCCTGACAGGTCTGCTTCATGTGTAAAATGTGCGAGCCTATGGGACAGGCCATGCCAGCAGCGCCTGACAGGGCTGCTTCATGTATGAAAGTGCCGGCCGATGGGAGAGCCGTGCCAGCAGCACCTGATACAGGGCTGTTTCATTTGTGACATTACCGGCCTACGGGAGAGCCGTGCCAGCAGCGCCTGACAGGGCTGCTTCATGTGTGAAACGGCTATCCCAAATACAGCAACTGTTGCATACAGTGCTACAGAGGTCTCCCTCTCCATATAACCATATAACCATATAACAATTACAGCATGGAAACATGCCCTCTCGGCCCTTCCAGTCCGTGCCGACCATTTATTTTCCCCTAGTCCCATCTACCTGCACTCAGACCATACCCCTCCATTTCCTTCCGTCCATATACCAATCCACTTTACTTTTAAATGTTAAAATCGATCCTGCCTCCACCACTTCTGCTGGAACTCATTCCACACAGCCACTACCCTCTGAGTAAAGAAGTTCCCCCTCACGTTACCCCTAAACTTCTGTCCCTTAATTCTCATGTCATGCCCTCTTGTTTGAATCTTCCCTACCCTCAATGGGAAAATCTTATCCACGTCAACTCTGTCTATCCCTTTCATCATTTTAAAGACCTCAATCAAGTCCCCCCTTAATCTTCTAATCTCCAAATAATAAAGACCTAACTTGTTCAACCTTTCTCTGTAACATAGTTGCTGGAACCCAGGCAACATTCTAGTAAATCTCCTCTGTACTCTCTCTATTTTGTTGACATCCTTCCTATAATTAGGCGACCAAAATTGCCCACCATACTTCAGAATTGGTCTTACCAATGCCTTGTACAATTTTAACATTACTTCCCTACTCCTATATTCAATGCTCTGATTTATAAAGGCCAGCACACCAAAGGCTTTCTTTACAACCCTATCTACATGCGATTCCACCTTCATGGAACTATGCACAGTTATTCCTAGATCTCTCTGCTCCACAGCATTCCTCAATTCCCTACCATTTACCATGTACGTCCGATTTTGATTTGTCCTGCCAAGATGTAGCACTTCACACTTATCAGCATTAAACTCCATCTGCATTAAACTCCATCTAAATTCCATTTGCCCACTTTTCCAAATGGCCCAAATCTCTCTGTAGACTTTGAAAATCTACTTCATTATCTACAACACCACCTATCTTAGTATCATCTGCATACTTACTTATCCAATTTTTCACCCCATCATCCAGATCATTGATGTACATGACAAACAACAGTGGACCCAACACAGATCCCTGAGGCACCACACTGGTCACCGGCTTCCAACCTGACAAACAGCCATCCACCATTACTCTCTGACATCTCCCATTCAGCCACTGTTGAATCCATCTTGCTACTCCGCCATTAACACCCAAAGATTGAACCTTCTTAACCAACCTTCCATGGGGAACCTTGTCAAAGGCCTTACTGAAATCCATATAGACAACATCCACTGCTTTACCCTCATCAATTTCCTTAGTAACCGCTTCAAAAAATTCAAGAAAGTTTGTCAAACATGACCTTCCAGGCACAAATCCATGTTGACTGTTCCTGATCAGACCCTGTTTATCCAGATGTTTATATATATTATCTCTAAGTATCCTTTCCATTAATTTGCCCATCACTGACGTCAAACTCTCGGAGGCAGAGACCAAGATGGGTCAGTATCCTGCTGACACTGAGTCTCAGGGTATGGCCATGGGGCATAACCCAAGGAATGAAGGGCACGTGTCAGAGGTACCTTTTGCTGACAACAAAGTTGCCATCCCAGTGGAATATTCTATTGGGTTAAGGCCAATGGGCTCGTATCAGTATTGGTATCCTGCGGCCTGCGGCAGCGCGGGTTAGGGTTGCCTACGAATCATCCTCTCTGAGGAGGGAAGAGCAAAAGATCAAGATAACTCCAGGCTCTAAAGATGTCAATAGAACAGACTCAAGCACATATGTGCCGGCAGTGAACAACGCCAACAGGGGGATGTGAGAGCCAGCCGCTGAATCGGTTATTCAGGTAGGTCTATTCTACAGGGGAAGAAGCAATTAGGCCAACGGCGTCAAAGGTCATCGTTCAGAACGCACCCCTGGCATTCATCGGCAGTAGCGGTTCACTGGAGCTGGGGGCAGCATGATAGCTCAGAAATTCCATGCACCTTCCAATCATACTCGACTAAATGAGTCTAGCACTTCTAAAATTTGGGTAGTGCACCATTCACAAGTTGTAATATTTACATTTTTTTGTACAACACAAAGGGTAAAAATATTTGGTTGAAGCACAGCCGGAGCATTCCAAGTAAGTTTGGATTATGGCCAGGGTTTGGAAATTGGGCAAAGGTTCTCATGCAAACCACCCATGGAATAAGGCAGGAGTGGCATATGGATAGTATCTGGCATATGAACTTTCCGAATATGAAAACTTATTTTTCCTGACTACAACAGATTCATAAGGTAAGAGATACATGCTATACAAATCCCATTACAGAGGTTATCAATGACAATATAACTGTACTATAACAGTAAAGCTTTGCGGTATGGGATAAACTGTTTGTTGGTCATTGGGATTTACCTTTAATTATTATTAGCCTTGTCTCCGCCTTGTGGCAAAAGATTGGAGTTATAGCAATCTGTTACAAAACAGAGTTATTTTCATCAAGAGTAATTGACAATATAGCAGCTGTGTTTCAGCCGAGCAAATCAAGGAACTGATATTGTGTAAGTAGCAATTAGATCATTGTTAACAACCTTATGCTATTGTCAGCTGAAGTTACCTCAGCCACAATGATGAAGTAACAGCGTTGCTGAACATGACAATAACTCATTGAACTTGAACTTGAAACTCGCTACAGTAGTGTGGCCGGTTGAATTCAGTTATTACAAACTGATGCTTAAGACTCTAAGATGAGAAGTTCCAAATACCATCACCTCTCTCTCTCTTGCGTATGGTGTGCACAGCCTAAAGTTGTAGGACAACTTGTTCTATTTGATCTTATTTGATTGTGCACGCCAGGTTGATTGCATTCGTCGAAACAGGGCGGACCACGTGAAGGTTGCAATCTTCCACCCCTACCATCACCTACTCAGAGGTATTGGAGATTGCATGTTACCAATTCTTCAGTTGTTGGTATCAACTAAATATGTACACTAAATGCACCCATGAGTAAGGGTTTTTTGAGCAAATATACATATTCTACATGCTCAAATTCAAGTTGCTACTCTACAATGGTGACATATGTTAGTCACATGGTAATCAAGTAAAAATATCCTGTAATTAATCTCCTTGCCACTGGTGTATCATCCAGTTCAGATCGATGGTAACACAGAATAAGTGTTGGATCTCAAAGTATGATGAAAGTATGGTTCAATACTACATCGAATATCAACATGTTGGAGCATGTTTATTCACTGATTGCAAAAATAGGTGGCACAACAGTGAGGAGAAATACATTCTCGCTTCAATAGGAGGAATGGTCTTTTATGTCTTCCTCATTTTTGCCTCATTGGCCGGGTCTTAAAACAGTCAGCAAGACCTCGCTTGGGTTCATACTGTCGGACTGGCCAAGCACCCATGTTGCCTGCTTCATCAGGCATTATGGCACAACGGTATACGGTTATTCCAAAAAACAAGAACTTGCTGTTTCAAACTGTGGTTCAGGAGACCAGCCTTTGCACAGTAAAACAATTATTGAATTACACATTTGAATGGATTGACTTATGCCTCAGGTTGTCACATCAAGCCATGAAGGTGCTTACTGCAGTGTGCAGGGATAGCACCCAAAAAAGCAGTACATTCGATTGAGGGGATCAGAAGTGTTTTTTGTCAAGTGTTAATGTTACATTTAATATGGTACAGATTACTGACATCTTCCAGTCCATTCTTAAATGGTATTCGACAATAAATCAGTTATAGAGACACAACAGCTGCAACATAAGGGAACTATGCTGTCAGATTCAACTCGGATATTAAGTTGTTAAAAGATCTTGACACAAGTTCTCCTACTACAAGATTATGCAGTTGGTTATTGTAAATGTGTGAACATTACTTCACCAAGGGGTTCCAGCTACATCCTTAGTTATGACACTAATATCAGCACAACAACGGCAAACATTGCAAATGCTGTGGATAGATAGGATGGAATTGGCTGCAGGTGCCATTACATTTTACATTCTGGTCTACACAAACAGAGTAGACTAGGGATGGCATGATTTAGGATCATTTTGGATACCCCACGGTCTCACGTCTATGTTATCAAGGCCACCAGAATCCTAAGAAGTATGGAATCAGCATTGTTTATTAGTAAACAAACAACTACACAAAGGTAGGTCGCAGATTATTTCAAGGTGGCTGCAGCAGGTTCTGGGTTATACAGGTATTAACACTGACGATTGTATATCTCATTCCAGCAGGTGAGCATCAACGTCAGCGTATCATTTAGATAGTATGTTTACATATCTTTCCACTAGGGCAGCAGCTACGTAGGCGGCCAAGGCGAGGGACATGCCCGTCGACCATATTTTGGCGGCTGCCGGATGGACAAAAGAGCTGATGTTTCAGAATTCTATCATCGGCCGATTGCCGATCCAGGGCTGTTTGCCAATACTATTTTAAGTTCTGTTTAAAGTGCCCTGGGATAGAGGGATACTGTTGTTTGTTTATACTTTTTATTACTGCATTAAATGCAATGTTACTACTATTGCATTAATTTCTCATTCGAGTCAATCACTGCAGTGGAATGCCGAGATTTGTAATCTGCGGCATGAAATCACAAAGCTTTGAACTCTTCACGGAATCACTCACGTGACTATGAAGTAAAATAGTAAGATTAAACGAGAACTTACCTGTTTGAAGTTTGATCTTGATTTTATGAGGAGTTACGTTGGTGATTACGTGCCCACCACGCCCAACCCTCTCTCATAAAGGATCATCTGGTAGTTCTCGAGTCACTCATCTTACTATGTCACTTCGGTGTTGTTATTTGTGATTTCATACCGCTGCTTTGAAGATTGGTGCGCATGCGGCCTGGTGGGTCTTCTTCACGTAATCACGACACCACGGTGGTAGGACCGATCAGCGACAACGACGAGTCAGCCTACAGGGAGGAGGTCCAGCACCTGACAACCTGGTGTGCCAATAATAACCTTGTGCTCAACTCCCAGAAGACGAAGGAAATCATTGTCGACTTCAGAAAGAACAGAGGGGGCAGACACACCCCCATCCATATAAACGGGACTGGGGTGGAGCGGGTCTCCAACTACAAATTCCTCGGGGTACACATCTCGGAGGATCTGGCCTGTCGCTCAACACCTCCAAGCTGATCAAAAAGGCGCAGCAGCGCCTTTACTTCCTGAGGAGGCTTAAAAAAGCCCACCTGTCCCCCCTGATCCTGACCAACTTCTACCGATGCACCATTGAAAGCATCCTGACCACCTGCTTTACGGTATGGTACAGCAGTTGCACCGTAGCAGACAGGAAGGCACTACAACGGGTGGTGAAAACCGCCCAGTACATCATCGGTGCCCTGCTCCCTGCCATGGATGCCCTTCACCGAAAACGGTGTTTGAGACGGGCCGGGAAGATCATCATCAAGGACCCCTCCCACCCTAACCATGGACTGTTTGCCCTCCTACCATCGGGGAGGCGGTACAGGAGCCTCAGGTCCCGCACCAGCAGGATGAGGAATAGCTTCTATAATAATACCATCGCACTGCTGAACTCGGGAGTCCCGCCAATAGATTTCCACATCTGTATTTATTTATCTGTATTTATCTATATATTGCTATCACTACATACTGACACTAAACTGCATTTCGTTGTACCCATACTTGTATCTGTGCAATGACATTAAAGTTGAATTGAAATTGAAAATTGAAAACCAACATAACTCCTCATAAAATCAAGATCAAACTTCAAACTGGTAAGTTCTCATTTAATCTTACTATTAAAATGTGCTTCTTTGGCTGCAAATGTTCCATGTGAACACAGTTCAATATTTCTTGATCAACAGTATATTTTGAATACTGCAACATAACATTTCCACATGCAGGATACAGAAAGAGGTGTATCAGAACTCCCAGTATTAATCTTGCTGTTGCCATTAACTCAAAAAGGGGTATTGTAATAATAGTTTCATTTCAACCTCAATTTACAATGTCATTTTTTTTTGTGAACATGAGGATTTTACATGAGTTCTGCTATATATTCCTATTTAAAAGACTTTTGATTTACTTACACGTCACTTTTAAGAAATGTATAGGCAAAAACTGTAGATGCTGGTTTAAACCAAAGATAAACACAAAATGATGGAGTAACACAGCGGGACAGGCAGCATATAACCATATAACCATATAACCATATAACAATTACAGCACGGAGACAGGCCCTCTCGGCCCTTCCAGTCCATGCCGACCATTTGTTTTCCCCTAGTCCCATCTACCTGCACTCAGACCATACCCCTCCATTCCCTTCACGTCCATATAAGAAAAGGTTTGACCTAGATTTGGCTCAGCTGAGAGGAGACCTGGGTTCGATCCTGACTATGGGTGCTGTCTGTGAGGCTGTACGTTTTCCCCGTGACCTGCGTGAGTTTTCTCTGGGTGTTCCGGTTTCCTCCCACACTCCAAAGCTGTACAGGTATGTAGATTAATTGGCTTTGGTAAAATTGTCCCTAGCGTGTAGGATAGTGCTAGTGTATGGGGATCACTGGTCGGCATGGACTCAGTGGGCTGAAGGGTCTGTTTCTGCGCTATATCTCTAAACTAAACTAAACTAATCAGAAAAAGCTGCCAATCTGCGAATAAAAAGCTTAATTCGGCTGAAGCAAGTCTGAACGCAGTGTTGCATTCACAGAACCTGGTAATAGATACCATTGAGCTGATAATGAGGAATAATTGAGGGCTTCAGGCTCTCACACAGCCCATCAAGCTTTACCAAAATGTAAGTGTGTAGCCAGGGGCTAAAGAATAAAAACCAGAGGAGAGAGCCTCAGGCGAGCCAGCCATTGTTCACACGCACTGTACTAAGATTGATCACAGAGGCAAAACCTTTGTCATTCATCAGTACGTCAGTGTTACTCATGCAGTCTTGTTTACAGCTGCCACAATGTTTCGTATTGAAATGCTAGAGAGTGAGCTACCGTCTAGCTCATTGGAAACCCTCGGACTATCTTGATCGGACTTTACAGGACTTTATTTTGCACTAAACATTACTCACGTTATTCCCTTTATCATGTATCTGTACACAATGGATGGCTCAATTGTAATCATGTAATATCTTTCCCGCTGACTGGTTAGCACGCAACAAAAGCTTTTCACTGTACCTTGGTACATCTGACAGTGAATGAAACCAAACCTAAACTAAACTAAACAAAATATTGTACTTTAGTTTAGTTTCCTTTAGTTTATTTTAGTTTAGTTTAGTTAGTTTAGTTTAGGTTAGTGTAGAGATTCTGGGTTCGATCCTGACTATAGATGCTGTCTGTACAGAGTGTATACATTCTCCCAGTGATTGTATGGCTCCGGTTTCCTCCCACACTCCAAAGACGTACAGGTTTGCAGGATAAATGGCTTCCATAAATGGTAAATTGTCTCCAACGTGTAGCATAGTGCTAATGTACGGACGGAGTGATCGCTGGTCGGCGTGCAATCAATGGGACCAAGGGCCTGTTTTCACTCCCTATTTCTAAACTCTAAAGCTAATCCCATCTGCGTGTGTTTGGCTCATAACCCTCGAAATCTTTCATAGAAACATAGAAACATAGAAAAGTAGGCCATTCGGCCTATCAAGCCAGCACTGTCATTCAATATGATCAAGGCTGATCATCTAAAATCAGTACCCCGTTCCTACTTTCTCCCCATATCCCTTGATTTTGTTTGCCCTAAGAGCTAAATCTAACTCTCTCTTGAAAACATCCAGTGAATTGGCCTCCACTGCCTTCTGTAGCTGAGAATTCCACAGATTCACAACTGCCACAATGTTTCGTATTGAAATGCTAGAGAGTGAGCTACCGTCTAGCTCATTGGAAACCCTCGGACTATCTTGATCGGACTCTGGGTGAAAAAGTTTTTCCTCATCTCAGTCCTAAATGGCCTACCCCTTATTCTTAAACTCTGACCCCTGGGACTGGACTCCCCCAACATCGGGAAGACTTTTCCTGCATCTAGCCTGTCTAACCTCTTAATAATTTAATATGTTTCTATAAGATTCCCTCTCATCCTTCTAAATTCCAGTGAATATAAACTCAGTCGATCCATTCTTTCATCATATGTCGGTCCCGCCATCCCGGGAATTAATCTGGTGAACCTATGCTGCACTCCCTCAATAGCATGAATTGCCCTTCCTCGAATTAGGAGCCCAAAACTGCACATAATTCTCCAGGTTTCCAGTAGATTCCACTACTCTGGGGAAGAGACTCTGTGCACCTACCGATCTATTCCTCTCATGGCTTTATACACCTCTATAAGATCACTTCTCTCATAAATGATAGTTCAGTGCTTTGAGCTGCCAATACAAAGCATAAGGAAACAGGTACAGCACCCCACATTTTACGCCTGTTTGATTTCAATTATTCAATGATTTGATGGTTCAATGGTCCTTTATTGCCACATGTACCTAGGTATAGTGAAATGCTTTGTTTTGCATTCAACCTTGTAAAATCATGCAGCAGACCTCTCCTGGGCAGTACACAAGAGTCGCCATGTTTTTGGTGCTGACAAAGTTACAAAAGGTTCATCGAACAATTTTGTTCTGCTTGTAGCGGTGATCCAGGCCTGCCACTGCACTTGGCCACAGTTTATGCGTTGAAATAATAGAAACATAGAAACAGAAAATAGGTGCATGATTAGGCCATTCAGCCTTTCAAGCCAACACTGCCATTCAATGTGATCATGGCTGATCATCCAAAATCAGCACCCCGTTCCTGCTTTCACCCCATATCCCTTGATTCCATAAGCCCTAAGTTATACCTAACTCTCTCTTGAAAACATCCAGTGAATTGGCCTCCACTGCCTTCTGAGGCAGAGAATTCCACAAATAATGCGCTTATTTAAATAATACCAAAAGCTAATTTGCACGCTGTAATTTTTAAATAATGTGCTCAAATTTATGCCTATTTAAATGTTTAAATGTATATGTTTAATTTATACTTTGTTGAATTACACCCTGCTTTTCATGAACATAACCCCCAGGTAAAAGGCAATGTGACTGTACTGTAAGTAGTCTGAAGAAGGTTCCTGACCCAAAATGTCACATCCATGCCCTCCAGAGATGTGCCTGACCCACTGAGTTACTCTAGCACCTAATGTCATTTCTTCAGTTACCCAAAATTTGGAGTTCACCTATTTTTGCTGCAGGGCAATGAGGTCAAACGTCTAACCAGGAGATCCACAAAAAGTTGCTAAATTGTTGAAATTTAACTAAATTTTTTCAGGTGTCGACGTCCCTTAAACAAAACCCCACATGTTGAACATACCTCATTTTGTGGACACACCTCAAGTCCAGAACCTTGGGTCACAATTTAAGAATGAGGGGTAGGCCATTTAGGACTGAGATGAGGAAAAACCTTTTTACCCAGAGAGTTGCGAAATTGTGGAATTTTCTGCCACAGAAGGCAGTGGAGGATTATTCACTGGATGTTTCCAAGAGAGAGTTAGATACAGCTTAGGGTTAAAGAAATCAAGGAATAAGGGGAGAAAACAGGAATGCAGTATTGATTTTGGATGATCAGCCATGATCGTATTGATGCTTGGAGGGCCAAATTGCCTACTGCACCGATTTTCTGTTTTGCTGCATTAAAACACTGACCAACACAATTCCTGATGGAAGCTGCCTGCGCAGATCACAGCCAACATTGATGCCAGGAAATGAGGAGCCTGTCAGAGCTTCAAAGTGCATTCTCCACAGCAGTCACAGCAGCTGCACAAAGCACTGACGTGGAGAGAATGGAAAACACAGGGGAGGAGGAGACACTGGCCTTCACTGTGACTGACCACATCTGGACTACAGCACAATCCAGCGATTTCATCCGCACGTTCACTCCCGTACATGTCCAAGCTACTGTCTAGAGGGATCAAAAAATTATAGGAGGTGGTTTAGGCCATTTAGCCCATCAATCTACTCTGCCATTCAATAACAGCTGATCTAACTATCCCTCCCAACCCTCTTCTCCCCATAACCCCTTACGCCCATACTAATCAAGAATCTGTCAATCCACGCCTTAAAACTAGATACAGGGCAGCACTATGGCGTAGCTAGTAGAGCTACTGCCTCACAGATGGATCCTGACCTTGCGTGCTCCTGTGTGAAGTGTACATGTTCTCCCTGTGACCGCATGGGTTTCCTCAGGTGCTCCAGTTTCACAAGTTCCCAAGTTATAGGAGTAGAATTAGGCCATTTGGCCCACCGAGTCTACTCAACCATTCAATCATGGCTGATCTTTGCCTCCTAATCCCATTTTCCTGCCTTCTCCCCATAACCCTTGACACCTATTTGAGTCACCCATTTCCTCCCATATACCAAAGACATGCAAGTTTGTAGCTCAATTGGCCTCTTTAAAATGCCCCCTGTGTGTAGGAATAAGGGTGTAGGATGACAAAGTGGAATAACATAGAACTAGTGTGAACGGGTGATCAATGGCGATGATGGGTTCGGTGGGTCAAAGGGCCTGTTTCTACACTGTATCCCTGAACTTGCATCTGCCTAAGTGAACCCAATTTCTTGGTCAGGCTTTCACATTTATAATTTCCTGGCAGTTGGGCTTCGAATGAGCGGACTTTCTGGAGGAGATTTTAAAGGTAGAATGGTCATTTCATTGCACAAAGGGAGGAAAGAGAAGAATCTGCCTTCTGACATATTCGATTAACCAGCTAATGAGATTTGTCAGAGAAATGTCAGAGATTATTTGTGGCAAAGAAGTTTAGAACAAACTTCAAAAAGAGGAACCAAAACATCTCTGGTAGCATCTATAGCCTTAAAATATTCTACATAATTTCAGTGAAGCCAAGTCTTTTAAAATACTAATATTAAATGTACATCAAAAGCCTGATTTGCACAACTTTGCCGCAGAATATTTTAAGCGAAAGATTACATTGCGTTAGACAATGCCATCTGCCTAACGTAATTTTAATTTCTTGGGATTTCAGCCAATTCCTAGTGGGTTGCCACAAGATACAGTTAATAATGGCACGAAATTAGTGTTGACCAATAAACAGAAGTGACAGCACCAGTGGTCTAATCCCATGGTGTCATTGAGCAGTGGTTCTGGCCTGTATGTTTTGCATACATAACTAATCACAAATAAACAAAGAAGTAGATGCAGTATCTGCACCGGCAGAACTTCTTTACAGGGAAAGTCAACTAACTATTTGATCGTTAATCACAATATAAAAACCGTGATCATTTGATACAATTGGTTTGGAGGCTAAAATCATTTCATTTTGCAGAATTTTATTTGCACAGTGCTAAATCGTATTGTTTAAGATTAAATATCATTACCTGGTGGATCCTGTGGAATAAAAACATTTTTTGAGTGAGATCTCATTGGAATTTTCACTCTCATTTTTCTTTTAATGGTGGATCATGCATTTCTGTTACATTTACAGTTATGGTTCAGAGGCACAGTGTGGAAACAGGCCCTTTGGCCTACGAAGTCTGCGCCAATCAGCGATCCCTGTACACTAGCACTATCCTACACACTTGTGCCAATATACTATTTTGCTTTACTGAAGCCGATTAACCTACAAACCTGTACGTCCTTGGAATGTGGGAGGAAACCCAGAGCACCCGGAGAAAACCCACGCGGTCACGGGGAAAACGTGCAAACACCGTACAGACAAGCTTCCCTAGTCAGGACGCAAGTCCGGGTCTCTGGTGCTGTAAGGCAGCAACTCTACCACTGCGCCACCGTGCCGCCCCATGGTATTTTTGCAGTATCTCAGCATTGGATGATTTGCTGTGCAACAGCGCAGAGAATCGCGCAGGTTGGCCTGAGGAAAGAGACATTTCAGTGTTGGAACTGCCAATTAAAACTGACAGCATTGAAATCTGTGTTAATGTCTTCAAAAGCTGGGTGAGCCAACAATTAATGAGGTGATTTGCTTGAGCTGAAGCCAGACACACCGCAGGCAAATGTGTATCTTCGCAAATGTAAACATTAATTGTTGTGTAACCCAATAGAATAACAACATTGCAGAAGGAATTGGAGCAATGTATCAACGCACTGCTACTCTTACAGATTTCTCTCACGTTAGTCCAAACATCTTCTGTGGCCATTAGCCCCACAATGCAGCCTCTCTCGATACCACCCAACCAGAAGTGTTGCGGAAATTCTGATCCATTCATTTTGCCTCCCCGAAAGGGGAGGAAACTGGCATTTAAAATGAGACTTTAAGAAATGTCACCACCAGTCTGAGAGTGCAGGTTATTCACGAGAGAGTACAAATAATTCACCAGAGTCTTGTAGAGACAGGCCAAATGTGGTATCCGAATTTTAAAATTATGTTTTAAAAGAAAAATCATGGAAAAAATGTAGATCATAGTACCTAAAATTACTGATACCTAAAATCAGGTTCCTATTAAATCTTTCCCCCCTCACCTTAAACCTATGACCTCTCGTTCTCGATTCCCTTACTTTGTGCGTTTACTCATCTTCTACGCTTCAAGGATTAGAATCCTAGCCTGCTCCACCGCCCTCTATAGCTCAGGCCCTCGAGTCATGACAACATCCTTGTAAATCTTCTCTGCACCCTTCCCAGCTTGATATCATCTTCTCTATAACATGGTGCGCAGAACTGAACACAATACTCTAAATGTGGCCTCACAACGTAACCAGCAGACTTCCCAACCTCTATATTCAATGCTGTATTGAGGAAATTGCGATCCATATATTTTGCCTCCATGAAAGGGAAGAAACCTGGCATATACAATAGTAAGATTAAACGAGAACTTACCAGTTTGAAGTTTTATCCTTATTTTATGAGGAGTTACGATGAGGGATTTTGTGAAGACCCCGCCAGCACGCATGCGCGACATTCTTCAAAGCAGCGGTGTGGAATCACAGATAGTAGAACTGACTGGAGATAGTAAAATTAAGAGAAACTAATATACCAGTTGACCTTATGATAGAGGTTTGGGAGCAGAGGACACAAAATCCCTCATCGTAACTCCTCATAAAATAAGGATCAAACTTCAAACTGGTAAGTTCTCATTTAATCTTACTATTTCACTTCGAAGTCTCTCTTCTTGAGAAAGCACAAATTTTCGGCTAGGTACATGTTGAACTGGGGGCAGTTATTTGTTTATAAATTCAATTTCATAACCTTGAATACTGTGCAATATAAAGAGGTCAGAAGTTATGGAACTCCATGCATCCCCAAACAGACGCAAACTACCTCCCACTTGCCTCCATGGTTATCGGTAGGGCGTGGTCTTCCGTCCTTGGCTCTTGGGATGTGATGGCGCTGTGATGTGGGGTTGACGCATTTTCCAAGCGGGTGGCTCTGGGCCTTGGGCTAAAAAAGGCGTCTGTGGATGAAGCACGACCTTTGGGTTTGCACACGTCACCCCATTGGGGTGAAAGCGGGGCCTGTTGGGTGTTGCGTAGGGATGCTGCCGTCGATACGCTGGTGGCCTGCTAGAGGAAGGTGGTTTTATCATGCCAACCGCTTTGGCTTCCTCATCTAGGTCCTTGACATGTTTGGGCAGGTCATCCCCAAACAGCAAGCTCGGTGACGGCGTAGCGTTGGTTTTACACAACCCCGCAAATTTGGTGTTGAGCATGGGACGGATAGAGCTTTTCCTGAAGCTATTGATCTCATATTGAGCGTCGCAGAACAGGGCTAACGCATTCTGCTGCTCTTCCGTCATGTCCACACCATCGACTGACCTGGCAAATGCAGTAATCCCTGAGGTCATATGGGAGTGTTGACGGTGGGTACATTCAGCGACACGCAATTTTCCGGGGCCAGGTCCTTGGCTGTGGTCTCAGAAATTACCTGTTCCTGTAGTTGGTGAGTAGTCAGGTAATTGATGCTTGCCGCTAGCCATGGCTGAAGTGGTTGCCCTTTCTGGGATGGCTGTGCAAGTTTGGGCACCATCCCCAGAACTTCCTCTTCCTGCATCCCATGCAACTTTGGGTCTTCGGTCAACCCCTCCTCAAAGTCAGCCAATCCCTGACTTTGGCACTCCCCTCCGAGGAGGGAGAGATGTTGGACAGTCCTGGAAAAGGAGCTGTCGTGGACCTGTGTGATCCACGGGACACATGCTCCTGCTGGAGTAGCTGCTCCATCATCCGCTCCATGCAGGCAATGCGATCGCCGTCGCTATCTGCGAACGGCAGGTCATCTTCCCCAGACTCGGCTGAGTCAACGAGGCTATGACCGCCAGTCCGCACCCCTTCGGGGTGATGACTCCCGGACTGTTGAGGTAGAAAGTCGGTGCCTGCCGCTCCTGTGGGGCTACACGACTTCCTTGTAGATCTACCACCAGTCCGCGGTCTTCCGGACTGTGGCGGCGGGGAGTCGGTGCCTGCCGCTCCAGCGGGGCTACACAACATCCGCGCGAGCCTGCCGCCAGTCCGTGGTCTTCCGGACTGATGCGGCGGAAAGTCGGTGCCTGCTGTAAAACGGGGCTGCTCGACTTTTGTGCGGTTTTACCGCCAGTCCGCAGTCTTCCGGACTGTCGTGGTGGAGAGTCGGGGCCTGCGTATGAATGGGGCTGCCCGATTTCCGCACTTTTTTACCGCCAGTCCGCGGTTTTCCGGACTGAAGCGGTGGAGAGTCGGCCCTGCCATATGAACGGGTCTTCCCGACTCCCGCGCGGTCCTACTGCCAGTCCGAAGTTTTCTGGACTGTTGCGGTGGAGAGTTGGGGCCTGCGGACTGAGCGGGGCTCCCCGACTTCCGTGCTGTCTTCCCGGTCCAAGGTACGGGTGCTGCCGAAAGCTCCACGACCAGCTCCGGGGAATTTGGCCGCTGAACTCCCTCCAAAGTCCCGTGGTCCTCCATGGCATGCTCAGAAGCAGCCCTCTATTTGCTCCGATTTTTGTCCATAGCGAGTCTCTGTAAAAAATTTAACTAATACAGAGCACAACCAGCTCAAGGTTAGTAAAACTTACCTGATGGTCCTTTTTTAAAGCTGCAGGCAGAGGAGCTGCGCCCCTCCCAGCTTGTCGAATGCAATGCGAGCGACGATATGTCGCGCGTGCGTGCTGGCGGGGTCTTCACGAAGTCACTCACGTGACTCCGAAGTAAAATGTTTGAGACATTAAGAAATGTCATGTCCTGAGTGTGCAGTTTATCCACAAGAGACTAAACCTAATTCACCACAGCCTTGTAGTTATGGGTTAAATGTGGATCCGGCGTTTTCAAATTGTGTTTTGTAAGAAAAACCTTGGATAAAAATCTAGATCATAATACCTAAAACGATGGATTCACAGATTTGTTTTGATGCAAATGGAAGTAATTCATCCTATTGTGTATAGGACGGAACTGCAGGTGCTTGTTTACACCAAACATAGACACAAAATGCTGGAGTGACTCAGCGGGACAGGCAGCATCCCTAGAGAGAACTAAAGGGTGCTGTTTTGGGTCGAGACCCTTCTTCAGACTTCTGGTCTGAAGAAGGGTCTTAACCCGAAACGTCCCCCATTCCTTCTCTCCAGAGATGAGTTACTCCAGCATTATGTATCTAATTCATCCTATTGAGTCTGTTTGGGCTCTTTGCAGAATAATGGAGTCTGACCCATTCCCTGAGCTCTTTCTTATAACTTCACAACCTGTTCTTCCCTATAAATATTTACTAAATTCCCCTTCAAACCTCCATCCAGCATATTTTCAGGCAGCACATTGCCATTCACAAACATTCGCTGCATTAAAAAACAAATCCTTTTCTCACATCAGCGCTGGAGTTTCTGTCCATCATTTCAAGTTGAGTTCTCTGGTCTTTGACAGCTCTGCTGATGGGAGTCTATTTACACCAACCAAACCGCCTCAGCTACAACGATGTGAACAGATGGTGAAAGCCCATTACTTTAGCTCCTGAAACCAAAGTTGAGACAACTTTTCAATCTAAGGAATTCTTAATTATTGAGCAATTGAGCCATCCAGAGTTCTATTGTTTTCATTCAGTTTTTAGGATAATCATTATTTATTTTTATTTGTTGGTGATATCCCACTGAACTGCTGTTCTTCTGTTTGTGTTTTAGGTCACCCATGATATAGCTCACAGATATAGATTTGACTCTTCCTCCTCTTCTGCATCAGTCTCTCTTTCTCTGCATTAGTTACATCCATTGCATCAGTATAGTCCCCCACATCAGTCCCTCCCATCTATCACTCCCTCCTGTCTATCAATCCCTCTGCCGCACCAGTCCCTCACTGCATTAATTACACCCACTGCATCAGTCGTCCCCTGCATCAGTCCCTCACCTACATCAGTCCTTCTCCTGCATCAGCCTCTCTTTGCATTAGTTACACCCTCTGCATCAGTATCAACCCACACATCAGTCTCCTTCCTTGCATCAGTCCCCACCCCTGCATGTCCCCTCCCCAGCATCAGTTCTTCCCCTGCATCAGGCCACTCCGCTGCATCAATCTCTTCCACACATTAGACCCTCCCCTCCATCAGCCCTTTCCCTTTATCAATTGTCCCTTACATCAGTCACCCCCTACATTAGTCCCTCCCCCACATTAGTTCCTCTCGTCTATGTCCCACCCTTTCATCAGCCCCCCACATCAGTCCCTCCGCTTCATCAAAGCCTCCGCCCCACATCAGCAGTTGATTAATCTTATGAAGTTCCCATTATTCAACACGAGCTGGGGCTGGCGTCAGTAGCTGTCAGTAGGTCTGTCCGTTATAACCAAATTCCGTTATAAAGAGATCCGTTAAAATGAAGGTTTAGTGTACTTTTATTTAGAACACCTGCTTGAAGTGGTAATTTGTTTTATTGTATGATGTCCTTCTGTAAAAATAATTGTATCCAGCTTGAGAATGTGAATGTAATCAGCACAAATTGGACAGTCCTGTTCTATAACAATTTCTGCCTCTCATTAAACCAAACAAGATAATTTGTGTTTTATCTCTAGCTGCAGCTAATGACGCTGTTTATTCCTACATTGTAGGTTGTGTTACATTTGTCGGAGTACCCAGAGAGAAATGATTCAGTGTCAATGTGGATATTGCAACACTGCCTGGGAGAGGATGTTCATACTGGTGACAATGTCATCTGTTCCAGTTACTTGCAGCTTCTGTGTAAGGCAAGCTGCTCAAGTAACTAGGTGTACTTCAATTTATATTTCATTGGGCAGCATGGTGGCATAGCAGTAGAGCTACTGCCTCACAGCGCCAGTGACCCGTGTTCGATCCTGACTTAAGGGCCTGTCTCACTTGGGTGTCATTTGCGCGTCATTTACACGATATCATTTACACGTCACGATGCACGATGCGTGCGTGGTGACGCGTACGTGATGCGCGCGTGGTGCGCATGGTGATGCACGGGGCGTGCATGGTGCGCGGTGACGTAGGCAGTGACGCACAGTCACGCACGGTCACGCGCGGCGCCCCAGGATTTTGGGATGTTCAAAATCTTTGCTTGCCATCTGCGTGATGCGCAAATGACGCCCAAGTGGGACAGGCCCTTAAGAGTGCTGTCTGTATGGAGTTTATACGTTCTCCCAGTGACCTGCGTGGGTTTTCTTCGAGATCTTCGGTTTCCTCTCACACTCCAAAGATGTACAGGTTTGTAGGTTAATTGGCTTGGTATAAATGTAAAATTGTCCCCAGCGTGTGTGTAAGGTAGTGATATTGTGAGGGATCGCTGGCCGGTGGGGACTCGGTGGGCCGAAGAGCCTGTTTCCTCGCTGCATCTCTAAACAAAACTAAACTAAACTAAAAAACTGCAGCACTTCTAGTCACATTTCAATAGTTGAAAAGAGTCACCAATGTCAACACTAAACAATAAAAAATTTAGGAAGCCTTAAGGGCAAAGACTCTGAAATGAAACACTATCTTCTCCACCATCATTGAGGGGGATAAACAGTGAATATTGTAAAATCAGAGTGAAGAGGTTGACACCATAGTATAGGAAATCCGAATAGAGCCTGCTGGGCCAGAAGCATATTGCTAATGGAGATAGCAATGGGGTTTAGGAAGGGTCTGGATGGAAGGAGGGATGGAAGGGGAATGAGAGAGTTTTCAAGAGAGAATTAGAATTAGCTCTTCGGGCTAAGGGAATCAAGGGAAATGTGGAAAAAGCTGGAACGGGGTACTAATTTTGGGTGATCAGCCATGATCATATTGAATGGTGGTGCTGGCTCGAAGGGCCGAATGGCCTATTCCTGCAACTATTTTCTATGTTTCTATGTTTCTATAGTAGGTAAAGTGGAAGGGGGAAAGGGAGAGTTTGAGGAGCTGAGCAAGGCATTGCCAAAATGAAGTTACTTACCAATGTATAATAGGTGAGAGAGCTACTGAACATCAAACAGAAGGATAGAACAAAATAAAATTGTAGAATATTGCGTCCATAATACATCTCATGTCTGTTAAAAGCCTTTGGTACATTTTATTCTGTGGAAGTACAAGCTTTAGCAATGAAAAAATCCTCCACCTTGAAGCACAGAGTATTTAGAAGAAGATGGACACAAAATGCTGAACGGGTCAGGCAGCATCTCTGGAGAAAAAGAATAGATGACGTTTCGGGTCAACACCCTTCTTCAGTGAGAGACAGGGGAGAGGGAAACTAGAGATATGAAAAGGTACAAAGAACAATTAATAAAAGGTATGAAAAGAACAAATCAAAGCCAGCAACGATGATCGAGGAGGACGGAACCCACAATGGTCCATTGTTGACAGTGGAAAAGGTGATAACAAGTGGAAACAAACAGTGAAATGAAGCAGGACGACAGTGAAACTAGTGGGAAAACTAGTGTGGGGAACGGATAGAGAGAGAGGGAATGCAGGGTTACTTGAAATTAGAGAAGTCAATATTCATACTGCTGAGTTAAGCTGCCCTAGCAAAATATTTTGTGTTTGGCTTCACTCTGACCATGGAGGAGGGGCAGGACAAAAGGTCTGCATGAATGGGGGGGGAGTTAAAGTGTGTGGCAACCAGGAGATCGCATAGGCCTAGTTTGCTCCAGCTTTTTGTGTCTATCTTCGGTGTAAACCAGCATCTGCAGTTCCTTCCTACATATTTAAAAGAAGCATTTATTATCTATTTTCAGATTCTTGGTATAGAATATGATAAATAGAGAAATAATAGATAAAAAGAGGCCTCTTTTAGCCTCTACATACCAAAATGATGCAAACATATTGGTGTTATTGATTGATTATAGCAATTAGTCTCTATAAATGGTCTGCAATAGGTCCTGATCCAAATAAAACTGCAATGCTGGCACACACTTTAAACCATGGATCCAAAGTTACTCTTTCCTGCCAAGAACACATTCATCCACCATTCATGCCACAAATTATACATGCTCTGTATCCCAAAATTGTAGTACATTCTATATTATAGAACCTTTGAAACCCATCCACAAGATACAGTTGACTAAAACCAATTATTCAGCTATGAAATGAGGTGGTACAGGGCATTCGAAGTTTTGTTGAAATGTTTTCAGTATTTGGTCTCTTGAGTGTGGTTGTACCAATTATATTGAGATTTTCACCAATTTCTTCCAATGCAAAAGTGTCCTACCAGCTCACGCTGTGGCTGGTATCCAAAAATGATACAGTATCATTTAGTATATCTGAAGAAATATCACCCATCCTTTTTCTCCAGAGATGCTGCCTGGCCCGCAGAGTCACTCCAGCACGTTGTGTAAAAATTACATTTTGTTTTTCCTTCGATTATCCCCAGCTAGTTTGTTCATCCCATTTCTATAATACACCAGTACTATGACTGTGTAACTCATAGCACTTACTCAGAAGCAGTGAGCTCTATCAATTTTGTCAATCTATTAAACGTAACCATTTTATCAACTGCAATTAATGCTATTGGAAATTGTCTAACTTAAAACAGAGATTGAAGAAAGAAGATGATAGTAACTTGCATGATATGGAAAACACAGTAATTTATAAAGGAAATTGGAAGTTAATCTAATGAAAGATGTGAAGATAAATATAAACGGTAATAGCCAAGAGATAATTGAAGGATAACAAATTAGAATAAAACAAGCATAGAATAAGAAAAATGTTAAAATATTCATTTCTTATATTAAAATTTATTCTAAGTGCAAAATGTACTAGTCAAGGTTATAATGTTGTAATGATTCCTGATATTCAAAATATTTAAGTACAATGCATTAACATTGGCATATAATTCTGAATGATGCATCGACATTTGGGTGAGAACATACAGGGCAAGATTAGCAAGTTTGCTGATGATACAAAAGTTAGTGGTTTTGTAGATAGTGAAGATGGTTGATTTGGATCTGGATCTGGATCGATTGGCCAGATGGGCGGAGGAATGGTTGATGGAATTTAATACAGAAAAGGGTGAAGTCTTTTATTTTGGACGTCGAACAAGGGCAGGACCTACACAGTAAATGGTAAGCCTCTGGGCAGTGTTGTAGAACAGAGGGATCTATGAGTACAGGTGCATGGTTCCTTGAAGGTCGAGTTTGCAGCTAGATAAGGTGGTCAAAAAGGCTTTTGGCACTTTGGCCTTCATCAGTCAGAATATTGAGTATAGAAGTTTGGAGGTCATGTTGCAGTTGTACAAGACGTTGGTGAGACCACGTTTACTCCAGAATATTGTGTTCATTTCTGGGCACCATGTTATAGGAAAGATAATGTCAAGCTTGAAAGGGTTCAGAAAAGATTTACGAGGATGTTGCCAGGACTAGAGGGTGTGAGCTATAGGGAGAGGTAGAGTCGGCTGTACCACTCTATGACTCTATGACTGATTTGCCTTGCATGTCATCATGAAATGTTTCTTCGGACTGTGAAATGTCCCTTGAAATTTGTTAATACATACAAAAATGAACATTTGAAAACTTCACAAGCCAACATGTGCCACTATAGCCAAGAAAGCGTGTCAAAACCATTGCTTTCTCAAAGGTCTAAGGAAACGAGTAAGATTAATTGGTAGGATTGGTAAGAAACATCCTATTTCCTTAAAGAAAGAGGACACTTTCTATTGTGATGTATCCCTATAGAAAGCATCCAATTTGGATGCATCACAGCTTGGTTTGGTGACTGCCCTGCCCAAGATCATGACAAATCACAGGGGGTTTTGGACGCAGCCCAGTCCATCACGCAAACCATCTCTCTCCCCCCCTCACCCCTCACCTCCCCTGCCCCGGATCATCTCTACAATTCCATCTACACTTCACACTGCCTCAGGAAAGCAGCCGACATAATAAAGGGCCCATGGACAACCCACCCATTCCCTCTTCTTCCCTCTTCCGATGGGCAGAAGATATTAAATGCATTACAGCCCGTAACATCAGATTGAAGATCAGCTCCTTCCTCACTGTTATCAGGCTACTGAACACACCTCTCATCCGTCAAGAATGCAGTCCCAATCTCTCAATCTACGTTATTGTGGCCCTTGCACTTTTTTTAAAAATCTGCATTTTCTTTGCAGCTGTAACTCTACATTTTGCACTTTGTTTCCTTTTTTTTTTGCACTACCTGCTGTACTTGTGTATCGTTTGATTGTTCTCATGTAGTGTATGATTTGCTTGCATGAGATGCATAACAAAGTTTTTCACCATATCTCAGTAACAATAATGGATCAATACCAAAATGAAGAATTCAGACAATTCTAAAATGATCAAATTACACACTCATAGTTTATATTGTATCATCCATGAGATGACTGCCTGCTTATTTATCCCAGGTATTTCACATTTCCCTATTTAATACTTTGATATTGTATTTTTGTTTCATTGCAAAGTATGGATTATAAACGTGGTTGAGCGTTGATGGTGTCCTGTTCATCGATCTTACTGAAAAGGTTGTGTCTTGGGGCGACATGGTGGCGCAGCGGTAGAGTTGCTGCCTTACAAATCTTGAAACCCTGCTTCGATCCTGACAACGGGTGCTTGTCTGTACAGAGTTTGTATGTTCTCCCCGTGACCTGCATGGGTTTTCTTCAGTTTCCTCCCACACTCCAAAGATGTACAAGTTTGTAGGTTAATTGACTTGTATGATTGTAAATTGTCCCCAGTGTGCAGCGATCGTTGGTCGGCGAGGACTTGGTGGGCCGAAGGGCCTGTTTCCACGCTTTCTTAAAACTGATCTGAAAAACGTTTGAGTATTTAAGCCACAATCTCGGCAAGCATTTAGATGTAGTTTGGAAAATCTGGTGGACGAAACCCATTTTTAAGGGCGCGATTTCATAACGACATTCGGCAGAGTTTGGTGTGATGCTTGACGACGTTCGCAGCCCAGATGCTGACGGCTTGATTGACTTGACTGTTGGTGGTGACACTCCAGGAGGTTGCGACACTGATGGAAAGTGATTGATGACCCTGACAAAGTACCCACCCTGGCCACTTATCCATGTGCATCACAGTAGTTTCCCTAGGCCCAGGTTGAGCAATGGAACAATGACTAAAATAAGTATTCAAATGTGTTAAAACAATGCAGTCGGATCCAACCGGGTTTTTTTTCCACACAGATTTATATCCACTAATGAGTTGCTAATGTGAAAATAATTTTCTTTGCTGACTGAAGTGCAGGAAATAAAGACAGATGTAGGGAACCTATTGGGCTGCTGGGGGCTTTGAAAGTAGTTCAATAAATGTAAAAGAAAAATCTGAACCTTCTGTTTCTGAAGAGTGACAGCAACCGCACTTGTCACTTTCACTTGTCAACAAGACTGTCACGCCAGCTCTGAAACAATTTATCTTGGTAAAGAAAGCATCTTAAGTTAAAATGCAAGTTTCCAGTAGGAGATTCCAGGAAGGGCTTGAATATTCCAATAGGAAACAATTCCAGTTGCAGACAATTACATTGTTTGCGGCTGATTGCGTGAGACTGCAATACTTGAGAGTATTAAAGAAAAGACTTCTGATTTACTGCCATTTTTCTTCCTGTACTGGGGGGACTTCATTGGGTTTGCTCCACTCATAGGGCCGCACGGTGGCGCAGCGGTAGAGTAGCTGCCTTACAGCGCCAGAGACCCAGGTTCGATCCTGACTGCGGGTGCTGTCTATAGGGAGTTTGTACGTTCTCCCCTTGACCGCGTGGGTTTTCTCCGGGTGCTCCGGTTTCCTTCCACGTTCCAAAGATGTCCAGGTTTGTAGGTTAATTGGCTTTGGTAAAGATTGTAAATTGTCCCTAGTGTGTGTAGGATAGTGCTGGTGGGCGGGGGTGATCGTTGGTTGGTGTGCACTCGGTGGGCCGATATGCCTGTTCCCACACTGTATCTTTAAACCAAACTAAATCTTCCTGATATGGTTTACAGCTTTTATTTTTCTCATTGCTAATATTGTCCTTTTCTCTCCTAGGGTTACCACTGGTTCTGAAAAAGGCACCACACTCAAAACTTTATGATCAATGGTGCTGCTAGAGATCATAGCACACTTTACATCATTAATGTAATTTCCATGCATACCAAAATGAAATAACAATAATGTTGTCATCTATCCTGATATGTACCAATACACTAAGGAATCAAATTCCATTCTTTGATAATGGTTTGGTCTTGAGGGGGCCAAAGACTTTAAAGATCGAAGCATCGCCTTAGGAGCTATCAATGCTTTCTATACTGAACATAGAATAGACTGCAGATTTAAGGGTGATCTGAGTGCATAGCTAATTTAGTACTAACCTGGGAATTAGTAATGAGCACATAATTATATATGTGGCTTTATTGGTATAGTAACTACAATACAAGGTTTCACTATAACACGAAGAGGTGAAAATGCAGCTGTGTCATATCTTTAACTGGGATACTGATGTATTACTAATAATTTAGTTTAATTCTTGTAAGATGCTCACCCACTTACTTCAAATATGTAAATGTTGTTTCATAGAATTTAAAAGTCAAGTTTCCCTATGTGAATAATTTAAAATATCTTTTCAAGAATTTTAAATACACATTTAAACACATCAACATATTTTACTCATCATATAGGATTTAGTTTTGCAAGATCAGAAGATGGTAATATAACTGTGTAGGAAGGAACTGCAGATGCTGGCTTACACTGAAGATAGACACAAAATGCTGGAGTAACTCAGTGGGTCAGGCAGCATCACTGGAGAAAAGGAATAGGTGACATTTCGGGTTGAGACCTTTCTTCAGACTGAGAGTCAGGGGAAAGGGAAACAAGAGATATGAAAAGGTTCAGAACAAACCAGACCTGCACCGATGATCAAGAGCAGATGGAGTCCACCAATGCCATTTGCTGGCTGTGGAAGAGGTGATAACGAAGGAATATATGGATGCAAACAGTGGAACTAGCAGTACGACTAGGATGGGGGGGAGGGGCGAAGAGAGAGGGTGCAAGGATGTCTTGAAATTAGAGAAATCAATATTAATACATTTGGGTTGGAAGCTTCCCAAGCTGTCCAATATAACTAAACTTTTCCGATAGCTTTTATTTTGCAAGCTGTACTTTACAGGCTTTACACCCTCTTCATTTTCTACAGTCTTCATTTAAGAAATGTATTAACTTTTAGAGCAATGTATTCCTATGAGGCCTTCCTTCTGGTGAATGTCCCTGATAATTTGTATGACTGTTGTGCATTGGAATTACTTGTAATTTGCTGCATTGCTATCTATTTTTCTCACAGTGTTTTGAGCAACAGTGTTGAGCAACTGAGAACAATATCATACTGAGTTTTCCAGGGTGGCAATAGCTGTAAATTCTGAAAACTAATTTGGGGGGGGGGGTGGGTTCCTCACACGGTAGTCATATAGAAATCAGGCAAGGATACTGCACAGAATCCATGTGCAGTTCAATAAGAGCTACAGGCACTGCAAATACCTTTCATGTGTAAGAAGGAACTGCAGATGATAGTTTACACTGAAAATAGACAAAATACACAAAATGCTGGAGTAACTCAGAGGGCCAGGCAACATCTATGGAGAAAAGGAATAGGGCGGCACGATGGCACAGCGGTAGAGTTGCTGCCTTACAGCGCTTGCAGAGACCCCGGTTCGATCCCGACGGGTGCTAACTGTACAGAGTTTGTCTCCGTGACCCCGTGGGTTTTCTCCGAGATCTTCAGTTTCCTCCCACACTCCAAAGACATACAGGTGAGTAGGTTAATTGGCTTGGTAAATGTAAAGAATTGTCCCTAGTGTGTGTGGCATAGTGTTAATATGCGGGGATCGTTGGTCGGCGCGTACCTGATGGGCCGAAGGGCCTGTTTCTGTGCTGTAACTCTAAACTGAACTAAATACATTTTGGGTCAAGATCATGCAGATGAAGGGTCTGGACCCAAAACGCCACCCATTCCTTTTCTCCAAAGATGTTGCTGGACCCGGTGAGTTACTCCAGCATTTTGTGTCTATCTTCCAAATACCTTTCTGATACAGCCAGCTTCCAGATACCTGTATCTTCCAAATACCTTCCATTTGTGCATTTCTTTCTCATAATAGTGCGTGTGGAGGTACTATAAAAGAGAGTTTAAATGACTGAACTAGCACCAAGGGACCTGGAATATTAATCAGTTTGAATCCTGTCACTGTCGTTGGAAAATTCAAATTCCAGTAGATAAATAATAATCTGGACCAAGAAGGTGCACCTTGACACCACTGAACTGTTGTAAAATCAATCTCATCAAAGAATCTGAATCTGAAGAAGGGTCTCGACCCAAAACATCACCTATTCCTGCGCTCAGTAGATGCTGCCTCACCCGCTGAGTTTCTCCAGCATTTTTGTCTACCTTCGATTTTTCCAGCATCTGATGTTCTTTCTTAAACTATAGTAGTTGACTGGATAAGCTTTTCCCATTGAGGGTAGGGAAGATTCAAACAAGAGGGAATGACATGAGAATTAAGGGACAGAAGTTTAGGGGTAACGTGAGGGGAACTTCTTTACTCAGAGGGTGGTGGCTGTGTGGAATGAGCATCCGGCAGAGGTGGTGGAGGCAGGATCGATTTTAACATTTAAAAGTAAAGTGGATAAGTATATGGACGTGAAGGGAATGGAGGGGTATGGTCTGAGTGCAGGTAGATGGGACTAGGGGAAAACAAATGGTCGGCACGGACTGGAAGTGCCGAGAGGGCCTGTCTCCGTGCTGTAATTGTTATATGGTTAACTATAACTTTCCATGATCAGTTTTCAACCCTAATTCTTGTGCTCCCCCAATGTTCAGCGCTGTATCATCTTTTCAGCTTTCGTTCCCTGGAATTCCCTCCCTGAGCACCCTCACTCTTCATTTCAGGGTCTTCCTTACAGAACATATTTGGGCGAGATTTTGTTCACCTGATATCTCCTCTACTGATATGGTGTTAAATTCTGTTTGATGATGATGAAGATGATGATGATGATGCTTCCTGGGACATTTTACAATGTTATAATCACTGATTAATTGCAAGCTGTTGCTGTTATATCTCCGTGCCTACAACAATCAAATGTTAATGAATTCAGTCATGTCAGGGTCATGTCTGCAGGTTTGATGGCTATTGGGTTACACCAAGATTCAGAGTCGCTGCTTTCTGAATTGATGTGACTCCACATGGTTTATTTACCTGACTAGCTCTCTGGCTGTGGGGTATATTCCAAAGGAAAATCACCCCCTGCTGTAACTTGGTACCTGATGGAGTCCCAGTTTCTGACCCTGTTGAGGAGGAAGAGGGATTTGGCCTTGTTGGGACTGAGAGCCAGCTCTTCAAATCCAGGAAGAAGCAATCTTCTTTCAACGTCCTCTTCATCTTCTTTCAATTGCTTTGTTTCCAGGAATCTGGCAAAATGAAAGCTGCAAAGTTGGTTAAGCCAGAGGCCGCTCATCTCATCAAAATATTTATCAAAAAAACTGATGAAAGGTCATTGACCTGAAACATTATCTAATTCTCTCTTCACAGATGTCGCTTGAGCTGCTAAGTATTTTTGGCAGTTTTGAGTCTGATGAAGGGTCTCGACCTGAAATGCCACCTATTCCTTTTCTCCAGTGATGCTGCCTGACCCACTGATTTACTCTTTGTCTCTACCTTAAGTATTTTTGGCATTTTCTTGTTTTTTTTTCATTGATATATTTGATCTGTTCGCCTGAGTTTTGATTGGTTTCCCACTCACTATCTCAACTGCGCTAGGCAGTCAGGTCAAAGAGAACTGATGTAGACTGAGAGACTGAGAGATTTAATTTTTTTTATCATCTTACCTAATCACAAAACAGAATAAGATTCAACATATATCTTATTACAATAAGCAATCAGACGAAGAACACATTATTTTTGGCATTCGGAACTGGATTTGAACATGGGTTCTAGAGTTGAAAGGCAAGTGTCTTACCACTCCTTTGCACCCAGTGCTGGGTACAGCCTCCCCTTAAAGTGGTTTCCTGCACCCCATGAGACACTAGCATAATCCCTCTTACATTACAGTACTGCTATGAAACTTGATGTCATTGTGTGCATATTACAATATAAATGTGACACAGGAGGATTCGCGTTGAATTGTAAAGGCGGCTTTCTAATCGTGTACTAAGTGTTTAGAAAGATGTTGTAATCAGTCACAGCGATGATATTGATCTCACCGGAATCTAATGTACATTAATTGTTTGTATAAAAATCACTTCATCAGGATTTGTTGCGTGATTGTGACTTACCACTGCAACTGCTCTCAGCTCAAACTTCCCCATGCGAACAAGTGCACTGAGTGAACTGTTTGACCGTGAATAGTTCCAAGGTAGCTGCAGCCATCCATGACACCTCATTAATTCACTTTTACAATTGCAGTGAGCAATCGCACACTGTGATAAATCTACACACGTTCGTATGGGAAAATATGCAAAAGGTGACAGCTGTAAAGGCAGGAATGGTGTTGTCCGATAGACAAAACATCCAGAAGAGCTGGATTATCCAGGCGGAGTTTGTAAAAAAAAAATGTAGGAAGGCACACGTGCAGGATCAGTATCATTTTTGGCATACATTATTTATTGTCCTTAATTAGAATATCTTAATGTTATGATCGGAAAACTATGAGAATATTCAATTTCCCAAATCAAAACTGCACTCCTGCCACATTGAGTATGTTCAGATAAATACAATATATTTGACGAGAAATATCTAAAAGTGTACATGCGGGGCCTTTTCTAGATAAAATGGTCTTTCAACAGTAGATAAATTATGCTGATGGGTTGTAAATGAAAGATGAAAGAATTGGGCCAACCTACAGCATGAGTCCGCTTTTTATTTACTGTACTTTCATCTCTTTACACACAAGTGCTTGTGAACCCATTTCATATGTTCGCTGAAGAGAGGCAAAGCAGCACAAAAGGTGTGAAATCAAAGCTGTCTGATAACTGGATGTGGCTGATTAATAGAAATTTCTCGGTGAGGCTCCTGCAGCTCAGGGCCTGAGCCTTGTGGGGGTGACTGGAATGGAGCAGCTGTAGAGACATCAGGAGCAAGGGGGACAGCTTGACCAGCCCTTCCATGGTAAGCACAAGTAGAAGGACAAATAAGCTCTTTAGCTTACAGCATTAGCAAGAGTGACAGTGAGCCATGCTAATTGGTCTTTAGCATACCAATAAAGCATCAGTCCCCTGCTTACTCCACCGGTTTAGAAAATGATTTAAAGCAGTTCAGTCAACTTTGTTTAGATATACAATTCCCGTTCGATTAAGCAGCTTCAAAATTGATTTAAGGCTGAATTTCTGGCCCTGCACTGTTAAATTAACTGTTCCAAATGTAAAATTGAGTTGCTTGTTTGAAACCCTTTCTCAGTCTTTTTTCAAGGCAGTGGGAAAACTTTTAATTTCAGGTGGCCAAAGCATTGACGGTTTATGTTTTACTTTCTGAAAACATTCAACGAGCAATTTACATTTGATCGTCTTCATTTAAATGAAATGTAACGTTCCCTGGCATTTCTGATGTAGATTCATGTGGAATTTAGGGACAGTTTCTCCCCAGCTGTTATCAGGCAACTGAACCCTCCTCTCCGAAGATAGTTACAAAAAGCTGGAGTAACTCAGTGGGTCACGCAGCATCTCAGGAGAAAAAGAATAGGCGACCCGAAATGTCACCTATTTCTGTTCTCCAGAGATGCTGCCTGACCCACTGAGTTATTCCAGCTTTTTGTGTCTATCTTCATTTTAAACCAGCATCTGCAGTTCCTTCCTACAAGAACAGTCCTCTCATCAGCTGGAGTGTGGTCCTGATATCGCATCTACCACATTGGAGGCCTTTGAACTATCTTTAATCAGACTTTATCAGAGTATGCTTTTTTTAAAATATATTTTTATTAGAGATAAGCAATAAATTGACAAACACAAATTATGGTATAGGTATTCCGATTGCATCACTCATACATTTTAATATTTTCAATTAAATCATTCTGCCTCTAATAGTTTTTATTTTTATTTTTATAGATTAAAAGTAATAAAAAAAGAGAGAGAAAAAAAGGAAAAAAAAACAGAAATCAAAAAATAATATCATAAGGAATGGAATAATTTACCATTAATACATCATTGGAGATAAGGTCAAGGAATATAGAGTATAACTTTTCATCTGTTCCTGAGTCCAAGTTTCAGTTGGGTCCCCCTGCCGAACCAACTACCCTTTTAAATAATCGATGAAAGAAGACCACATTCTAACAAAGAGTTCTTGTTTGTCCATTAAGGCAAATCTGATTCTTTCCAGGTGTAGGGTCTCCGACATTTCCATAATCCACATTTTAATTGTGGGGGTTTATCGGAGTATGCTTTGCACTAAAAGTTGTCTCCTTTATAGTTTATATGTGCACTGTGAATGGCTTGATTGTAACCACGTACAGCCTGTTCCATGACTGGCTAGAACGCAAACAAATAATTTTCACTGTACCTTGGTACACATGACAATAATAAACTAAATTAAACTAAACAATTATATGAAGATTTTCATTCCATCTTCAAGATGTCTCATTGCTGATAAGAAATCTCATCATCTTGATTTCAAGGGAATGGCTTTAAGGAGATGGAATGCAGAAGCTCTACCTCATCGCTGCCTTGCTGACCATTGTGGGAAAACTGCCCTGTGATGAATGTTATAACCACTGTTGCACCAATAACTTTCAACATAAAAGTCAGAACTTCCCGTTTAAGTTTTTATAGCAATTTAGATTTGAGATAGCACAGTTAGAATGTCAGGTGCTTTTTAATTAACTAGGTAAGTTCTCACCTGAGTTAGTTATCCAGAGGAGAAACCAAAATATTTACTTTAACTTATCAACAGGTAAATCTTTTAGAGCCGATTAAAATTCTTTACGCTGTTCAACGCTATCACAGGAAACCATTGTGCAGGGTGGGATGGGGAGGGGGAGGGAAACCCTCTTTGCAATAACACCAGCTGTAGCTTAAATTATCACTTCACAACCCGATGACCACAGGATGATGCCATCTAAATTGCTTTGGTTTCAAATGTACCTAACGATGACAGAATAAAACACAGCCAAGGCCCGTGAGAAGAGAACTGGCCACCACTGTTAAACAGCAAGTGGGTGCTTAAAAAAGACCGCTCGACTACAGGTCAAGCACAGAGGTATCTGCATGCAAATGCATTGCTTTAAACGAGTTCAAAGGAAGGCATCAAAGTAAGTGTCCCCAACCTGACATCAAGATAAAAATAATAGCGACCTAGCAGTCAGAGGCAGACTTTTCCAATGCTGAAACTAAATCAAAACTTTCCCAACAATGGGGACCTTGTGACATTGATGTATATTTGTGAAGCAAAAGGTGGCAACGTGAGGAGGGTCATTCGTTCTCTGTGCCAAAGGACAGCATCCGAACGTCCCAGAAAGGGAGCAGTCAGTTCAGCAGTGGTACGGGGAACGCAGTATAAGGCTGATAGCAAATATTTTCACAACATTACGAGCTTAAGGCATCAATACATCTATGGGTGCACAAGACACGTGGCAGAAAAATCTGAAGGGTGTGAAATTGGCATGATTAATAATTAGAATTATTAGCACATATGCCAGCTGCTCATGTATGGGCTCGTCTTTGATTTATGGCATCATGAGATTCTATATCAGTAGTAGCAGAAAGCCAGACTATAAAACTCTAGGCATTTCTCTCTCAGGCTCTGGGGTATCCTTTCCACCTATGCTCTCTAGACTAGGCTCTGTTTCCTTTTACATTTTGCTTTTTTTAAAATAATAATTTTCGCCCGGCTTATGGGTTACATGAACCGGGTTGTTTAATGAAGGAGGGCGATGGGGGAAGAGTGGGATCCGGGATGATGTTCAAGCTACTAAAAGGGGCTGGCAGACTCTCACTTCAAACTGTTGCCAGGCTGCAAACAAGTACTTCATGGGAGATAGAGGAGGTGCGAAAGGAAAGACCATTTACATTAACAATAGAAATAATAGCTGATACCACAGGGGTTGTAAACAAGGGCATCTTTTTTTCCAGCATTAGTTTGATGCATTTATTAAACTGTCACTATATATTTATGTATCAAAGTACTTATATATCAAAGTAGTTTCTCACTCTTAGAATGGACAGTATCATTTTATCACCCCTGCAGTGGCCAAGCAATTCCTCTTGGTTGTATTTCAAAACTTAACAACAAAGAAATCTACATGACACGGTGTTCTCAGCCCTGCTACATCTTTATTGGGTTACAATTATTCAAATCAGTTGGGAAGCAGTAAAAAAAATTAAAGATGGGTAGATCTGGTTTAGAAAGTAAATAAAATGTCGAATTTTATACCGTTCGCAAAAATTGCGATTGGTAAGGTTATTTTTATGCTGATTTTGGATGTGGTTTAGCATTAATGCTCTTCAAAATCTTATGCATAGTGCTACGAGGCAACATAAAACATCCAAGACAACTGCAACTTGCAAAGGGAGTTCTTGTTAAAAACTTTATGAAATGTAGGTCTTTACTATGCAGTTATTGCCTTCAAGAGGCATTTGGGGATACCTGCAACACCAAAAGAGATAATTGTGGATGATCCTGCAACATATCTGCAATGTAGTGAGAAGTTCATACTGGTTTGGTTTTCAGATTTCAATCCCTGATTGAAGTTGCTCCGTTGTATGTCTATGCAGATTCCATTTGCATTGTGTCGACCAGCAGTGAAATGTGATATACTGGCCTTGCGTAACCTTCCATTTTACTGAATATCTTGCCTCTCCCTTCACGAATTGACATAGGGGATCAGAACATAAAATGGACAAATTTAGCAGAGAGGAAATTCAATAGAAATGATCGAAAATATGAAACATATAGACAAAATATATAGAGAAACTGCTTTGATTTATGTTATGACTGAGGACTAGAGAAGACAAATGTTATTTGATTGTCAAAAGGACTAAATAGACAGAAGTATTTTTTTTTCACAGAATAAATAGTTACAACCTGAAATGTACTGTGTGATAGTGGAAGAAAATTCAACGCATTTTTCAAAAAGAAATTGCATAAATGCTTGAAGGTAAAGATAATTGCAGGGTGTGAGGAAAGAGGTGAGAAATTGATCTAATTGAATTAATCTTACAACAAAGCTGGCACTGACACGGGCTGAGTGGCCTCATTCTGTGCTATAACCATTCTTTGAGTCTATGAAACAGGATGCTATGAGCGTAAAGCAACATTACCGACATGAAACACATCACAAAACACACCAACAGAGCTAACATAACCTTCTTGGAAGATTATATTTTGATTTGTGTGGTAGTATAAAATGAATAATCACAAATCAACAAACAATTTTATAAATGATCAATTTTTACTTTAATTGAAGGCGACAGAAATAAAAATCAAGACAAATGTGAATTGGGTCGCCAACATATTGCTTCCTGTTTTACAGTGCTGCTCAAAGCCAAACAAGGTCATCAGGGAGATGGGTTGGAAATAGGTGTTTCATGGGTGCCCAGCTTATTTGAAAGCTCGTATTTAGCACATAAGCCAACAATTCACACAATAACATCTCATGGAAATATATCGCCAGTACTTCATCACCACGGAGTCGAAATTCTGTATCTCCCTACCAACAGATTTGTGCAAGTACCTTAAGAAAGCAGCACACCACCACCTTCTCAAGGAATGAACAATAAGTGCTTGCCATATTAGTGATGTCCAGATCACCGAAACATTGGTAACGGAAATGTCATGGTCATTTTGCTGATCATTTTGATTTGAACACTGGAAATACTAAGCCATATAAAATATACAGTATATCAGGTTGACCACAAGTGCTGACTAGGCACATTTTCTGTGCAGCGCTAAAGTAGGCTCCTCTCCATAATGCCATGAAATTGCTGTGCTTGGTGCACAGCAGCATGTTGAGAATTAGGGATCAAGGGAGCTGGCAGATAGGTTCTTCAATGTGGAATTGGAGAGACCTATGGAGGTCCATAGGGGGAGGGAGAATTCTGTATATTCCAAGTGAAAGAGGCCATTTCACCCTTCTCAGACCTCTGAGCCTCCCTCCTGTTTAGTTTAGTTTTTAATTTAATTTAATTTAATTTAGTTTAGTTTAGTTTAGTGTAGTTTGAACTCCCTCTTTCAGTGACTGCTAAATGGGGAGCGGTAAATTATAGCATGACATGAAGTAATGTCTTCATCAAATTCCTAAAATGTGGATCTTAAATATTGTTAACACCCTGGTAAAGTGAGCAAAGGAACTACCCTAATGTGAGTAAGAGTTATTAAAGGCTGCAGGAGTATACACATATGAAGTTATGAATTTTAATTAGAGATTAAAATTGATATGAATGCTGTGTTTACTCCCACACATCGGGTTGTTATGGATGTTATGTCGGGTTTCCACTGTGTGCATCAGAACATGAAACAGTACAGGACAGGATTAGGTTATTTGTAAAGTTAAACTAATCTAATCTGTCTGTACCGATCCATATCTGTCCATTCCTTGCATTTCCATGTGGCCTATCTAAAAGCCCCTTAAACGTCACTATTGTATTTAGTACCTAGCCGCTATTGTTTCAGTTGAATGCTGATTTCCAACGTTCTGCTCAGACAATAGATAAAACGCAATAGGTGCAGTAGGCCCTTCAAGCCAGCACCTTCATTCAATGTGATCATGGCTGATCACCCCCAATCAGTACCCCGTTCCTTCCCATATCCACTGACTCCACTATCTTTAAGAGCCCTATCTAGCTCTCTCTTGAAAGTATCCAGAGAACCGGCTTCCACCGCCCTCTGAGGCAGAGAATTCCGCAGACTCACAACTCTCTGTGAGTGTGTTTCCTTGTCTCCGTTCTAAATGGTTTACCCCTTATTCATAAACTGTGGCCCCTGGTTCTGGTCTCCCCCAACATCTGGAACATGTTTCCTGCCTCTAGTGTGTCCAAAACCCTTAATAATCTTGTTTAAGAAGGAACTGCAGATGCTGGAAAATCAAAGGTACACAAAAATGTTGGAGAAACTTAGCGGGTGCTGAGTTTAATAATTTAATCCCTTATTAATCTTATTTGTTTCAATAAGATCCCCTCTCATCCTTCTAAACTCCGGAGTATACAAGTCCAGCTGCTCCATTCTCTCAGCATATGACAGTCCCGCCATCCTGGGAAATAACCTTGTAAACCTACGCTGCACTCCTCAATAGCAAGAATGCCCTTCCTCAAATTAGGGGAAGGTTCCTCGGGTTCTTATATGATCACCAGCATTCATGTTAAGTAGCAATCAATTACTTAACAGGTCTTCAGGAGGCTACAGCCACCTTCAATTAGTTTTCCCAGGTAGAATCTTGTGCTAACTATGAGCTAAATTCATCATCTCAACAACTCTGAAATACCTCAAATAGTCTGTAAAAAATGATTTGCAAGACCTACCACAGCTGCAAGACAAATAATTTAAGTTCAATGTTAAAAAATTATGCATTAATTTTTCAGGTATTTCCCCTTCAATTCTCATATTTCCGACTTGGGCTATTAGCTTTGGGTCAGAGGTAGTCCACTTTCCACTGTGTTATCACTGAATAGGGAGGTCTCAGATTCTAGCCTTCACTGTAGATTGGAGGCATAATCCACTCAGATGCAGTGATAAGAGTCCAAACCACTCTACCTAGTTCCTTCTGGGTGTGATGGCAGACGTATGCATTTTCCTGCCTTCTCAGGTGCATGTAAGAAATCCTGTAGCAGTACTCGAAGAGCTTGAGTAACGTCATGCAAATATTTCTTGCTTGATCAACTTTATTATCTGGCTGCTTATTTGCACTATTGTTCTTGGAACTTTAGACTTTACGTTAGACTTTAGAAATAAAGCGCGGAAACAGGGCCTTCGTCCCACCATGTCCGCGCCAATCAGGTATCACGCCGTACACTAGCACGATCCTACACACTGGGGACAAATTACAATTTTTTTTTACCGAAGCCAATTAACCACAAACCAGTACGTCTTTGGAGTGTGAAAGGAAACCAGAGCACCCGGAGCAAACCCACGCAGTCACTGGAATAACGTAGAAACTCTTGACAGAGAACACCCATAGTCAGGATTGACCCCGGGTCTCTGGTGCTTTTTGGCAGCATCTCTACCACTGGGCCACTGTGCAACCCTTTTCTTGGGAACAGTGAACGGTTCTCTATAAGTGCAGGCACATAGTTCCATGATAGTATCGGCTTTCGGCACATTGGCATTCATCAGTCATTGAGTATAGAAGTTGGTAGGTCATGTTAGAGTTGTACAAGACAATGGCGAGGCCACATTTAGAGCATTGTTTTCAGATGTGGTTGAGCAGGAAAGTGTACAAAGAAGATTTACAAGGATGTTGCGAGGACACGTGGACCTGAGCTATAGGGAGAGGTTGAGCTGGCTGAGAGTTTATTTCTTGAAAGGCAGGAGAATGAGGGATGAGGTTATAGAGGTTTATAAGATCATGAGAGGAATAGATAGGGTAAATGCACAGAGTATTTTACCCAGAGTAGGGGAATCAAGAACCATTGGACATAGGTTTAGGTGAAGTGGGGGGGGGGGGGGGGGGAAGATTCGATAGGAACCTGAGGGGCAGCTTTTTTACACAAACGGTGGGAGGTACATGGAGCAAGCTGTCGGAGGAGGTAGTTGAGGCAGGTATTATCACAACATTTAAAAAAAACATTTGAACAGGTGCATGGATAGGATAGGTTTAGAGGGATATGGTCCAAATGTAGGCAGTAGGGACTAGTGTAGATGGAGCATGTTGGGCCGTGTGGACATGATGGGCTGAAGGGCCTGATTCCATGCTCTAATTCAGCTGCTGATTTTCTTAGCATTACAACACTAGCTACATGTCAGAAGTCGTGTGTTAGAATGGTCTGGAGACATGAAAACACCTAATAAATACATGGATTAGACATCATGCAATAGAATCAATACACCATGTGTTATAGATTTTTTGTGCCGGCATCTAAAGAAAATAAGTGATATTGTAATGAAGAAAATAATAATGATGAAGACTTTAACATATAATTTCATGCACATTCTAACTTCTTTAATGACTCACATATTTAATTTGTTAGACCATTTAAACTTCTAACACATTTTATACGAAGTCTAGAAATTTAAATGGACTAACAAATTAAATATGTGAGCCATTAAATTGCAAGTGCAGGGACTTAATATGTTGGCTCTATTGGTTGCTCAATTTGCCAGAGTTGTAGAAATTATCTGGGTGCAATGAAGGCCACTTTGTTCCCTGATTTGTGCGCAATGCATGGGTGGACATTTGTAGCAGGAGTCATGGAACCTGCCATATTACCAGAGACATGGTGGCACTTTCACCCCTGGAAATATGCAGGGTTGGCAGATAATTACGGCAGTCATTGTGAAAAGCTCATTTAACAAAAGCGCTGCCAATTGACACCTCGGCGATGCAGCTAATGCCATTCATTAAGAACATAAAACAGAATACATCAGAAGGAAAGAACCCCATCTATAATGGTTAAAGAGATGGTTAGGTTCCTTCAGATTAGTGGCTGGTTTGGGTACAGTGATATTTGATACTTACAGATATCCTTCAAGCTTGCAAAGTTGACAGGAAATGTCAGACAAGGAAGGTAGACAAAAGTGCTGGAGAAACTCAGCGGGTGAGGCAGCACCTATGGAGCGAAGGAAATAGGCAACGTTTCGGGCCGACACCCGTCTTCAGACTGATGTAGGGTGGGGGGGGGGGAGTAGAAAGGAAGAAGAGGAGCCAGAGGGCTGGGGGAGAGCTGAGAAGGGGAGGAGACAGCAAGGGCTACCTGAAATTGGAGAAGTCGATGTTCATGCCGCTGGGGTGCAGACTGCCCAAGTGGAATATGAGGTGCTGCTCCTCCAATTTCCGGTGGTGCTCACTCTGGCCATGGAGGAGGCCCAGGACAGAAAGGTCGGATTCGGAATGGGAGGGGGAGTTGAAGTGCTGAACCACAGGGAGATCAGGTTGGTTAATGCAGACCGAGCTGAGGTGTTCGGCGAAACAATCGTCAAGCCTACGCTTGGTCTCACTGATGCAGGTGAACCTCTGTCGCACCTGCAAAGACTGCTTGGGTCCTTGAATGGAGTCGAGGGGGGAGGTAAAGCAGCAAGTGTAGCATCTCCTGCGGTTGCAAGGGAAAGTGACCGGGGAGAGGGTGGAGTGGGTGGGAAGGGAAGAATTGACCAGGGAGTTACGGAGGGAGCGGTCTTTGCGGAAAGCAGACAGGGGGGAGGTGGGAAGATGTGGCGAGCGGTGGGGTCACGTTGGAGGTGGCGAAAATGACGGAGGACTATTTGTTGTATGTGACGGCTAGTGGGGTGGAAGGTGAGGACTGGGGCACTCTGCCCTTGTTCCGAGTGGGGGGGTGGGGAGAGAGAGCAGTGTTGCGGGGTATTGAAGAGACCCTGGTGAGAGTCTCATCTATAGTACGGGAGGGGAACCCCCATTCCCTGAAGAATGAAGACATTTCCAATGTCCTGGTGTGGAACATCTCTTCCTGGGAGCAGATGCGGCGCAGACAGACGAATTGGGAGTAGGGGATGGAGTCCTTATAGGAAGCAGGGTGGGAAGAAGTGTAGTCTAGATAGCCATGGGAGTCAGTGGATTTATAGTGGATGTCTATCACCTGCGATGGAGATAGTGAGGTCAAGAAATGGTAGGGAAGTGTCGGAAATGGTCCAAGTGTATTTGAGTGCCGGATGGAAGTTAGTGGTGAAATGGATGGTCAGTGAGTTGTGTGTGGGTGCAGGAGGTAGCACCAATGCAATCGTCAATGTAGCGGAGGTAGGGGTTGGGGATGGGGCCCTGGTACGTCTCGATCAAGGATTGTTCGACGTACCCTACAAAGAGGCAGGCAGAGCCGGGGCCCACACACGTGCCCATAGCCTTGTAGTTGGAGGAAATGGGAGGAGTCAAACAAAAAGTTATTAAGTGTAAGGACCAGCTCCGCTAGGCGGAGGAGGATATCTGTAGATGGGGATTGGTTGGTTCTCCGGTCGAGGAAGAACTGGAGGGCTTTGAGACCCTCCTGGTGGGGGATGGAGGTGTAGAGTGACTGGACGTCCATAGTGAAGATGAGGGGATGGGGGCCTAGAAAACGGTGAGGTATGTGGAAATAAGTTAGGTAGGGCAAGAACAGGCAGAGACAATGGGTCTACCAGGAGAGTCAGGTCTGTGGATTTTAGGGAGAAGGTAAAATCGGGCCATGCGGGGCTGGGGAACAATGAGGTTGGAGGCTTGGGAGGGCAGGGAGCCGGAGCTGATGAAGTCAGTGATGGTGCTAGAGATAGTGGCCTGGTCTTCGTCAGTGAGGTCATGGTCCAGGGATAAGTAGAAGGAGGTGCTCGAGAGTTGGCGCTTGGCCTCAGCTTTGTAGAGATCAGCGCGCCTGACTACCACGGTACCTCCCTTGTCGGCGGGTTTGATAATCCAATCTGGGTTGTGGAGTGAGTCGATGGCTGTACGTTCAGGGTAGGAGAGGTTAGAGTGAGACGGGGAGTGGAGAAGTTGAGGCGGTTGATGTCCCGCTGGCAGTTTTGAATAAAAAGGTCTAAAGCCGGAAGATGTTGAGATCCTGCCTTAAATCCCTGTAATGCCTAAATCAGCATGAGCATGAGAATGCAGTGTGGCTAGGAGAAATGTCAGGTGCCACGAGCAAGGTGACATGCTAGAAAACGAATAATTGGGATTCAGGGGCAAGAATGAAGAAGTTACGGAACTGGAGGATGTTTTAGATATAAGGAAAGGAGAGGTCATGGATGAATTTGCTTGTCATTCTCTACAATTATCAGTCTAAAGATAGATCCTGACTAGAAACGTCACCTATTCCTTTTCTCTAGAGATACTGCCAGATCAGCTGAGTGACTCCAGCACCTTATGTGTTTTTTATGTCAGGTTGTAAATGATCACCTGCAGTTCCTTGTGTCTCTCATATTCATTATTATTTATCCTCTTTCTTAATAGGATATACTTGCTATTATTACACAATACAGTCATCAAAAACTTTAACTGACAAGAGTTTGTAGCATTATAGTCATACAGCACGGAAACAGGCCCTTTGGGAACATGCCCATGGCAACCAAGACGCCCCATCTGTACTGCCTGCCTGCTTTTGGTCCATATCCCTCTAAACCTTTCCTATCCATGTACCAGTCCAAATGTATTTTAAATGTTGTTATAGTACCTGCCTCAATGACCTCCACTGGTAGTTCATTCCATATACCCACCACCCTATGTGTGAAATAGTTGCATCTCAGGTTCCGATCAAATCTTTCTTCTCTCACCTTAAACCTGTGACCTCTGGTTCTTAATTCCCCTTATCTGGGTAAAAAAATATCTCCCACACCTATTCCCTGCATGATCTTATACACCTGTATAGGATCATCCCTATCCACCTGCGCTCCAAGGAATAAAGTCCAAGCCTACCTAACCTGTCCCTGTAGCTCAGGCACTTGAGTCCTAGCAACATCCTCGTAAACCTTCTCTGCACCCTTTCCAGTTTAACAACATCTGAAAACAATGGTTGCCAATTACGAAAAGGGGAGATGCAACGAGACCTGGGTGTCATGGTACACCAGTCATTGAAAGTAGGCATGCAGGTGCAGCAGGCAGTGAAGAAAGCGAATGGTATGTTAGCATTCATAGCAAAAGGATTTGAGTATAGGAGCAGGGAGGTTCTACTGCAGTTGTACAGGGTCTTGGTGAGACCACACCTGGAGTATTGCGTACAGCTTTGGTCTCCAAATCTGAGGAAAGACATTCTTGCCATAGTACAGAGAAGGTTCACCAGACTGATTCCTGGGATGTCAGGACTTTCATATGAAGAAAGACTGGATAGACTCTGCTTGTACTCGCTAGGATTTAGAAGATTGAGGGGGATCTCATAGAAACTTACAAAATTCTTAAGGGGTTGGACAGGCTAGATGCAGGAAGATTGTTCCCGATGTTGGGGAAGTCCAGAACAAGGGGTCACAGTTGAAGGATAAGGGGGAAATCTTTTAGGACCGAGATGAGAAAAACATTTTTCACACAGAGAGTGGTGAGTCTCTGGAATTCTCACCCACAGAAGGTAGTCGAGGCCAGTTCATTGGCTATATTTAAGAGGGAGTTAGATGTGGCCCTTGTGGCTAGAGGTATCAGGGGGTATGGAGAGAAGGCAGGTACGGGATACTGAGTTGGATGATCAGCCATGATCATATTGAATGCCGATGCAAGCTCGAAGGGCCGAATGGCCTATTCCTGCACCTATTTTCAATGTTTCTATGTTTCTAATACTCTGAATGTGGCCTCATCAATGTCTTGTACAACTATAACATGACCCCCAACCTCTATACTCAATACTCTGATTGATGAATGCCAATGTGCTGATAGCCTTCTTGACCACCCTATCGACCTGTGATGCCCCTTTCAAGAAGCAATGTACCTGCACTTATAGATTTTGGATTTTTATGGCACTTACGGATTGTTTGCGCACAGAGAACACAGGCAGGGGAACAGGTTGCATTACAGTGCAGTTTTCGAAGAAATATGGACCACTATGATTTTAAAAAATCCGCTTCCGGTCATCTAAATCCACACTAATATTCAATGACATGCATATATCCTCTGCTTCATCACTGGCCGTAAGTTTCAAAACAAGCCACATAACAATCTTTAGCAATACCACAACCTGCCAAAGATCATATAAGGATGTAACAGGATTCTGGAACGAGGGTATGGAGAAACTCAGCTGAGCAGCATCAAGCACCTTTTATAACCAAACTGTGCTTGAGAACTTTAAATGTTTCCTATTGTCTTTCTGCACACAATTTTGGCAAGGGGGCTGGACACTGCTAGTGAGCATCAATGGGTTTGCAGCGGTGCAATAATAGGCTGGGCATATGAATACAGCATTACTACATAATTTCATATTCCACTTTTAGCACCAACAGCTGTGGCACTGGGATAACTGTATCAGCATTGTCATTGCAGAGCTTTTCAGCAAGCCTCCTTTATTGGGGAAATATGAACAAGCATGGACAGATGTGGATGAGCAGAATGTAGTGTCTATCATTTCAGAAATAAACAATAAATTAATGGGTCCATTAATCACCATCAAAACTGTATTGGCTGTGATGATAGGCAAAGAGAGCTTATCTGAATTTGTCTGTCCGTAAACCTGTCCGGATTGTAATGCAATTACCACCCTGCCTGCATCTGGGGCACTTCTGGGTGATTTTTGATGAAATTAAGTAGACAAGCCATTCAAGCGTATAATAGATATCTAAATCACAACAAACATGCAAAAGCAGGACATTTACCAAAAGGAGATAATTTTAAATAAACTGACATAGGAGGGAAGTTGTCAATGTTTCACCCCACTTTTTTGTACAAAGCCAACACTTTTATTTACTAATATTATTTATATTTACTTCTGGTTGCTTCATTAATCTTATAAACATGATACTGTATAGATTTAAATTAAGCATCATATGTGTGTCCTGACTCATCAAAAATCAAATCTTGATTCCCCCCCTCCACTCTCCGTTCTAGCAATGCAGCTGAGGACTGGAGTGTATATTAAATACTGCGGTATGTTTTGTTCAATCAACCAGACTATATCAGGCACCACTGTGTGGTCCAAACATGTACCTATAATTGCATTATACCCCTGTGATTGTCTTACCTGTTACAGGTTAGTGAGCTGTACACTTTCACATGAGCGTGAGAAAGCAGGGCTATTATTTTAAAATCAATCCATTTATTTTTCCTATCGCATATTTTTAACTAAATTATATGCCGAAATAATCTTAAACAGAAACTTAAAATTTCTCACAGCTGTAAGCAATATTACAGATAAATATCTGCCCGGGAAAATACATTGTTAAAAACGCAGGCGCCCAGGCAAAGCTGTAGATAATGAAAATATAGCATCGTACTGTTGGCAATTTCATTATTTATTGAAGACTTAAGGATGCCAATAATGACATGTATACTGGCCACTGAAACCAATAATTCTTAGGCCGGGTGCCAGTACCATTGTGTTCTCCAGACTATTATGACTACATCACTGTCCTTCTGCCTGTACTAAGGAGCTTGGCCCTGTTTACAAAAATGCCTCGGGGTGAGGAAAGCTGCCGTTCACGGGACTGTGCCTGCGGGCCGCCTCATTCTACCTGACATCCCTTTGCAGATGGGCTTTTCCCCAGGTAGTCCTGGCAAAGCTCTCTCCATTAATCATTGCTTAAACCACTCTCAAAGGAAAGACCTCAGGTTAGTCATCATTTGAAAGCAAATTGGGTGAAAAATAGTGCTGGCAATCAGAAGGTTATGTTGTAATCCCCAGTGAGACTCGAGCAAATGCAAGAACCAGACTCTTCCTTGCAAGCAAGTAATCTGTCAGTCAGTGAACTACATCATAATCCAGTTTAATATCATAACAAACAATACAAATTACAACTTGATTTACTTTCCTTGTCCCTTGATTTATTTTGCTTTGAAATATACAGAGCCAAGGGACTATGTGAAAGGAAACAAAAAGGGTAATTTATATAAATTGCGGTAAATCTACCTAATAGATCTGGTGTAGTTTTAAATTTAGATCATTCTTATTTCCGTAAGTATGTAGAAGGCTCTGCAATCAGGCTAAAGTCTGAATCAGAACACGAGAGCTTACTTCAGCATTTTTATCAACAGAAGCTGCATCTAGCTGTGACTATCAAGAGGTAACATCCATCGATTATCGCTAGAGAAATAAAACTAGTTACCCTTTGAAGGCTGTGATCGAATCGGTACACCTTGCCCCAAGACATTACAAGACTGATTGAATGAAAGATACAGCATTGAAAAAAGCCTTCAACCAACCAAGTACACTTCGATAGTCGATCACCCATTCACGTTAGTTTTCTTCACACCCAGTCTGAAGAAAGGTCTCAGCCTGAAACGTTACCTATCCACGTTCTCCAGAGAAGCTGCCTGACTCGCTCAGTTACTCCAGCACTTTGTGTCTTTTTCTACATTATCCCAGTTTTACATTCACTCCCTTTACACTAGGGCCAATTTACAGAGGCCAATTAACCTTTAAGCCTGCACGTCTTTGGGATGTGGGAGGAAATCGGAGCACTTGGAGGAAAACCCACAGTATCACAGGGAGAACGTGCAAACTCCACACATGAGGTCTGGATCAACCCAGGTCTCTTGTGCTGTGAGGCAGCAGCTCTACCAGCCGCACCACTGTGTCGTCCAATATATTTTCCTACATTTATTTTGCAGCTGTTCTGCATTATTCATAGCTTGTTATTCTATAATAATTGCCATTTTATTCTAACATTTCACATTAACCAATTGAGAATGTTTGATTCGCACATTGCATACCTTCCTTTGAATGGTGATAATGGTTCGATTGCTCACACTCACTTCAGAGTCAGTTAGTTGTGTGTTCAAGCCCTACTCCAATAGCTTTAGAACAACAAATCCAGGTTAACACTAAAATATCAAAAACGGCCTTTCAGCCCTAGTGTTCAGCCCTCCCTCTCCAAGGGAGATATGAAGGATGTTGTATTGAGAAGAACAAGGAACCCATCTCTGGTCTTACAGCCTATGTTACCAAATGATTCATGAATGCAGTCCCATGATTAGTTTAGTTTTGTTTAGTTTAGTTTAGTTTAATTTAGAGATACAGAGCGTAAACAGGCCCTTCGGCCTACCCGATTCTGCACCGACCAGCGATCTTCTCACACTAACACTACCCTACACACACTAACACTACCCTACACACACTAACACTACCCTACACACACTAACACTACCCTACACACACTAACACTACCCTACACACACTACACTACCCTACACACACTAACACTACCCTACACACACTACACTACCCTACACACACTACACTACCCTACACACACTACACTACCCTACACACACTACACTACCCTACACACACTACACTACCCTACACACACTACACTACCCTACACACACTAACACTACCCTACACACACTACACTACCCTACACACACTACACTACCCTACACACACTACACTACCCTACACACACTACACTACCCTACACACACTACACTACCCTACACACACTACACTACCCTACACACACTAACACTACCCTACACACACTAACACTACCCTACACACACTACACTACCCTACACACACTAACACTACCCTACACACACTAACACTACCCTACACACATACTACACTACCCTACACACACTACACTACCCTACACACACTACACTACCCTACACACACTAACACTACCCTACACACACTACACTACCCTACACACACTACACTACCCTACACACACTAACACTACCCTACACACACTACACTACCCTACACACACTAACACTACCCTACACACACTACACTACCCTACACACACTAACACTACCCTACACACACTAACACTACCCTACACACACTAGGGACAATTTACACATACCAAGCCAATTAACCTACAAACCTGCACATTTTTGGAGTGTGGGAGGAAACCGCAGATCCCGGAGAAAACCCATGCGGTCACTGGGAGGAAGTATAAACTCCGTGTTTAATAGATGTTAATACATTGATAAAAATACATCTATTGATGCTCCTGAACACATCATCAGTGATGTAACCTGGGGTCATTGGGCGTTGATCAGACCACATCAATTCACGAAATGTTAGCTTATGCCAGATGCTAAATAAAGTATTGCATGTTTCTCTATATGATTTTGGAATGCGCTAAAAAGATAGATATGATTTCACAACTATGAATGTGAGTCTTAAATAATCTCTTGGTCATTTGATCTCTGAAATTCAATCACCACCTGTAATCTTCTCCCATATTACATGAAGCTGGGATGACCATTATTGTTACTGCCAATGATTTTACATGATGCAAATTAACACGTGATGTAATAGACACCCATTATATACCACATAGCAATGCTTTCTCATTGTCTTTCTTAATTATGTTGACCAACAGGTAATCTTTATTTCAACACAAATATTTCATTATAAATGCTTATGTTGGAATCTATCCGGGGAAACTATTTAGCTTAGTTTAGAGATAAATCATGGAAACAGGCCATTGGGCCCACCCAGTCCATGCCATTCAATGATCACTCGTACACTAGTTCTATGTTATCTCAGTTTTGCATCTTGCACAGTAGGGGCAATTTACAGGATACAATTAACCTACAAACTCAACAGAGTCAAATATGTTTTATTGTCATATGTCCCAGATAGATCAATGAAATTCTTACTTGGTGCAGCATAACAAAATATGTAAACATAGTACATTGTAAACATTATGATAAACGAGAGACAAAAAGTATATATAGACACACACATATATATATATATATATATATATACATATACGCACACACATACACACAAGTACACAATAAAAACAAACAATAATAGTGCAATAATAAAAATAATAATAATAATAACAATAATAACAAATAATAATAATAATAATAATAATAATAATAATAATAATAATAATAACAGTCCATTGGAGTTCAGAGCTTATTTGAGGTTGTAGTTGTTTAATAGCCTGATGGCTCTAGGGAAGAAGCTGTTCCTGAACCCGGACATGACAGTTTTCAGGCTCCTGTACCTTCTTCCCGATGACAGGGGTGAAATGATTGTGTGGCCAGGATGGTGTGGGTCTCTGATGTTGCTGGCTGCCTTTTTGAGGCAGCAACTCTGATAAATCCCTTGGGTGGTGGGGAGGTCAGAGCTGGTGATGGACTGTGTTCACAACTTTTTGCAGTCTATTCCGATCCTGGGCGTTCAAGTTGGAGAACCTGACCCTGATGCAACCGGTACACCTGCAGAAGTTCAAGAGAATCCTCTCGGACATACCGAATCTCCGTAATCTTCTCAGGAAGTAGAGGCGTTGATGTGTTTTGTTTATAATTGCATCAGTGTGCTGGACTCTGCACGTCTTTGGAATATGGGATGAAACAGAAGTAACAGGTGAAAATCCATGCGGTCACAGGGAGAACGTACAAACTCCGTACAGACAACAACCCTAGGCAGGATCGATACCAGGTCTCTGGTGCTGTAAGGCAGCAACTCTACTGTTGTGCCACTGTGCCGCCCAACCTATATGCCAAATTTTAAAGTGCTGAAAAAGTTGCTAAAACAAGTTGCTATGAATCTATGTGTAGGAAGGAACTGCAGGTGCTGGTTTAAACCGATGATAGACACAAAAAGCAGGAGTAACTCAGCGGGTCGGACAGCATCTCAGGAGAGAAGGTCTCGACCTGAAACCTTACCTCATCCTTTTCTCCAAAGACGCTGTCTGATCCGCTGAGTTACTCCAGCTTTTTGTGAATATCTTTGCTATGAATTTATTCAGTTTCCTTCAGTTTTAGCACGGTATTGGAGAATATTTTATTTAAATTTAAATCTTCTGAACTAATTTGTTCAAAGGGACATTAAAACGCTCGATAATCTATTAATAATCTATTAATCTATTAATGCTTGTCATTTTCTGATCCAAAATATTCCAAAGATGTATTTTTGTACGGCCTGTTTTAAAAAATGTACCTGATGTATAGGGAGTGATTGAAAAAGTGGAAAACTGGGAACTAGTGTGAACAGTTGATTCATGGTTGGCATGGATGCAGTGGGCCTGTTTCTATGCTGTATCTCCAACAAAACTATATATAACTTAATAAACCTGTGGAATTTGATATGGTCATGCAAACTTGCAATGAAGCATGAAATTAGTCACCAGGAGATTAGAAAAAGCATCTTAAGAAACAGCAAAACGTCTCCCTCCCCCTTATTACCATATCAGAAATAATAATCCTATCCATACAATGACTAAAAATGCCTAAATCAATTCAGCTCTAAACTGTGAAATCCAATAACCTATTGTGACTAGGTGAATACAAATATAATTATTGATTATTTTGAGACATCTTTTACAAGAACAACATGATAGTTGATTTTCCAGCTTTATTTGTTCTTAGGTTGGATTAAAAATAAATAGGACTGTAAACAGAGCTTATGAATTATATTTCCATTCATATATACTACATATACATTACCATTTACATTTGCCACTAGCTTCTAATTAATATTAGCAACCTATAATTAGGTTGTTGTATACTGCACATGTTTCTTCCTGAATCATAACGAGAAATTAGCCTCATATTTTCCCATAAAACTAAGAAATATTGTACCCGTGGAGTCTTCTCTGGATGAGTATGTACATAAATTGATGTCAAACGGCAACATTTGAACAAAATTCTTTTGTTCTCCTTCCGTGTGGTGCTGCGCTCTGAGAACAAAGCTGGCAAAGCATTGTTCTCTTTTACAATATGTATGATGCACATATTTAAGTCCTGGTTTTCAATCACTGATGTGACATCTGGTCGGAGTTGGAAACAGTAGCTATTGAAAACACACACCCATAAACAATATGGATAATTGTAAACGACATCTGCGCCGCCGCATTTACGAACGTTTCATACAATAAAACTGATATAAGGTACATAGGGCGGGTATTGATTAATTCTAGACAACAGATTTTTTAAAAATCTACCCACATTAATTCACTCAGGGTGTATTATGATGTGCTCTCCTGTATGAAGTGTACAGCAAAACTTGCACTTACAGAGTGGTCTATCGTGTAGTTTCTTCAGCAGACCACAAATTTGTTTTAAGAGCAAAACATAAAGTGCTGGAGAATTCAGCAGGTGTGGAGGGTCCGAAGAAGGGTCTCGGCCCAAAAAGTCATCTATTCCTTCTCTGAGTAACTCCAGCATTTTGTGTCTATCTATGGAGGGGATGGCTAGGCAAGGGTCCCTTCTTCAGACATTTTTTAAAGGGCTCGGAAAGATCTACATTTTCACTTGTATTTAAATGTTGTTACGAATATAACTAGTAGTGTGGGAGAAAATTCCATGAGCCATAATTGCCCAAACATACATACCCAAAAGTAGAAATGTAGAAAGTTACAGCGTGTAAAAAACAAGATATTACGAGCTTTGTAGTCTCCTTGTACCAATCAAATGCCAAATTCAAAATTCGATCTATATTTTGAAAATGAGCGAAGCAAAAAGTAGCATGTTCTCTAGAAAGGCCTATCCTAAAATAAATTATTGGAAGGGTGTGATTTTCAGTCAGGAGTCTGTATCACTCTTCCCTTTTCTTTTATCCATTCATTTTTATCACCTATTTGTTCTTTCACCTTTTTCTTCACATATTCCTTCTATCCAGAGATGCTGCCTGACCTGCTCCTGTATTACTCCTGTATTTTGTGTCTACATCACTCTTGGTGAAACGGTTAGCAAACCGTCCGTCACTTTGCAGAATTGATGACTAAAACCACACCAGGTTTTTCAACACCATCAGAAAATAGTGAAAGTTGAGAAGATTACTGTTATTTTACAGGTGAATTTGATCGGACTGTTTCCTTTGATATGTACAAAATCTAAGATCTAATAGAATAAAGGTTGCCACAAAAAGCAGGAGTAACTCAGTTCAGCGGGTCAGGCAGCATTTATGGAGAAAAAGATGGGTGTCAGTCTGAAGAAGGGTCCCAACCTGAAACGTCACCCATCCCTTTTTTCCAGAGATGTTGTTTGACCCGCAGAGTTACTCCAGCACTTTGTGTCTATCTTTGGGATAAACTAGCATCTCCAGTTCCTGATGCAGTTCCTGCAAAACTGTTTTGGCCGTTCTACAATCTTCATCTTGTTCAAAGTCACCAACTTAAATCTGAAAAATTAAAACAGAGGTTTCATGCTTGTGATAATGCAGATTTAAAAAAAAAACTTTTCTGCACACGACAAAGGTTACTGTGCCATTTCTGTCAAACATTGCTCAGCGGTAGAGTTGCTGCCTTGCAGCGCCAGAGACCCGGGTTCCATCCTGACCACGGGTGCTGTCTGTACGGAGTTTGTACGCTCTCCCCGTGACCTGCGTGGGTTTCCCCCAGGTCCTCCGGTTTCATCCCACACTCCAAAGATATACCGAGTTTGTAGGTTATTGGTTTCAGTAAAGATTGTAAATTGTCTCTAGTGTGTTCGATAGTGCTGGTGTACTGGATAGGATAAAGATTGTAAATTGTCCCTAGCGTGCGTAGGATAGTACGGGGTGATCGCTGGTCGGCGCGGACTCGGTGGGCCGAGGAGCCTGTTTCCGTGCTGTATCTCTAGATTAAACTGAAATTGTGCCAATGGATATCATCAAACGAGAGTTTGAACGATAAATGTACTACGAATTAGGTCCAATGTTTGCTAAATTAAAATATATTTATATATTTCATTAAAACATTGTATTCGAGTATGTTTCGTGATTGAGAAATCCTTTCGGGATGTTGAAGATGTTTGAAGTACCTGGGCTTAAGCAGGCAGACAGACACCCATCTGATTAGTGGTGTTTAGACGCCATATTGCAGTCAGATTTCCCTTGGTCATGCCAATCAGAAGGGCAAGGTGTTGAGTTAGCGAGGCCGCCGTTGCAATCGTACAGCCTCAATATGTTTGTTCTTCCCCCAGAGATAACCTGCAGCCTGCCTCAACCATCATGCCGGATTATTAGGTTGACTGCACCGGCGTGGCAACCCAGAACAGCGGCTATCAGCGGCAAGATTTATTGCTTCATTTGACAAACAGAGATTTGCAAACCGAGCATGACACTTCGGGGACCGAGATTTAGCACCAGGACACAACCGAAGTTTTCTAAATAAAAAAAAAAAACGCCTCGAATCCAGTCTTTCGTCCGGCTGCATTAGCATAGAATGGCATCTGGCTTTCACTGTAAACTCCATGTAATAATTTAAAAAAAAAGCAGCTTTGATCGCTCTCATACGTTTCCTTAGGCAGCGCAAGGAGAACAAGTAGCCAGTGAGACTCTATGGAGTGAAAAAGAGACAGGACTCCCGGTGTAAGTGTGTCCAATATGGTTTTCTTTCCCATTCTCCGCGGTGAAGGGCACAACATGGGGCTCTCATCTGTCACGGAGGCCCTGCTCTACCTGCCTCCTCTCTGAATCTCTCAGCTGCCAGCTCAGGATGAGATCCTCTGTCTGTCTCCACATAAAATATTACACTGTCATCTGCTGACCTGATTGTGGTCCTACTTCAGAAATCAAAGGATCGACACTAAACAAGATGTCAAAGATAAAAGCATAAGACGGTAATTGTTCCCTATTGTCCACTTAGGATTCAGTCCTCCTTTAAGAAGGATTATGCATAATAGATCACGGATCCCGTTTTGATACAGGGTCCTGTGTTCATCGTTTTTAAAATCTCCGTCTATTTTTTTTTACACGTGAAACATTGGGAGTTTGAATCATATCACAGCAGAACAAATGATGACAATGGGAGACAGTAAAATGTACTTTAAACCAAGGATACCAATAAAAAGTGGGGTGGTATAATTGGGGATTCGATCTGAGTCACCCAGGGAGCCAACGGTATGAGCTTTCTCTCCCCATTGTTAGTAGACCTTGCCATTGGCTCATGTTTAAGGGAAGGTGAGAGTACTCTAACCTGGCCCCGTGCTCTCGGTGCCACAAGTGTCTTCACATAGTCAGCTGACCGCTGCTAATTTGGTAATACTTCAGAAAGGGGAGAAAAAAAACACACCATTCAAATGATGGCCGGGAAACTTATAAAGAAAGATAGAAAACGGATACTGTCAGTGCTCGTTAATGGAAAATTAGCCGAACCAGAGAGAAAGACTGAGCATCTCAATTATTTTATATCAGGAATAGGCGTAAATAGGAAAGGGCAAAAGAGAATGTAAACAGCGGAGGAGATGGGGGGGGGGGGGGGGGGGGGGGGGGCTGTGGTAAGGACTTGTTTCACGTTGTGTTTTGCTCAAGCTCCCAGCTTCTGAGCCTTCTTATGTCTGTGTCTTTTGTCTTATGTCTGTGTGTCATTTTGCAATAATCTTGCAATCTTTTGTAAATTTGTCTCGATTTCACGTCGAAGACTCTAACTCCCATTCTCTGTCTTTGCACCTTAGAACACGTTGGCAAGGATTCACCCCCATGATTTCCCTCGCAACCGACCCCGGGCGCAGGTAACAGACCGACTGAATTCATTTCAGCCGACCATTTAACTTGTTTGCTAAATTGTCGGATGGATTTCCTCCCCACAGTGTTCACTTTTACCATGGCTCGGTTCGTGGAGAAAGAGTGAGGTAAATGATAACGTGAACAACACACACACACACACGCACAAGTCGCACAAATCGCGTGGAGATGAACAAGCACTCAGGAAGTTCTTGCTTTGATGCGCGGAGGCGACCCAATGCAGAGAGCGAGGCCGGCGGTGAGTCTCTGATTGCAATTGGCAGTGCAGTTATAATTAGACATTGAAGTGTTTGCATTGAATTATTTCAATGTCACTTTGCTGCTTTCCCCCCCTCTTTTTCCAAAACAAAAGATCGCATCTTTACAGTCACAAAGCTAAAGTTAAAATTAACAGCTCGCCATTAGTTCCGCCCTGACGGATAAAAGCGAAATATTTTCAGGTTGACTGAAAGTTTAACTTTGCTAAACTATTTATTTTGCAGAAAATCCACCGTGACGTGACACGCGCGTAAGAAAGAAATCCCATCGCCATTTAACAAATTACTTGTTTTTTTCATCTTCCGGAGGGTGCGAAAATGCTGCGATCCCCGCCTTGTTGTGGCGTTTCTTCATTTGTGCGAAATTAATAGCGTCAGTAAAGGGGACTGAAAGGATGAGATTAGTTAGGCCTTTGTGTAGCGGGGACAGTCTTTGTAAAAAACTTCACTCGGGCCCATGGAGCAGAATACAGCGAGAATACAGAGGATTAAAAACCACCGATATATGGCCATTTGTTAAAGTGAGGATAAAGACAGACAACAGGCGCATCTAACATTAGTCGATAGTCTTAGAAAATGTATCATAGATCAGTGCTTCATCATATTAAAAAAAACATCATAATAGGAATTTAGTTTAGAAATCAGTAGCAAGTCTGTTTATATTTTACACTATTCTCGTTTAAAAACAGGGAAAAAATAACTTTCTGCAGTATCTGTAAACCGGAACTAATGTTTTAACACTATCCAAATATAAACATATGTTACAGGTTTGGGGACACGATCGTGCAAAGTTAGAAATTTTAGGGTGTGACGATTTTAGTAATATTAGTTAGAAACAGTAAGGAACCGCAGACGCCGGTTAACCAAAATAGATACTAAGTGCTGAAGTAAGTCAGCGGGTCAGGCAGCATCACTTATACTCCGGAGAACATCCTTGACCCGTTGAATTATTCCAGCACTTTGTGTCTTTAAAATATATATATAGTTATAGTTAATTAAATTAATATAGTTAAAGGCATATGCTTCAAGGACGGGTGCAGGGAAACCGGTTACTTTAACTTGAAGCGCGCGGTTTCAAAGGAAAATAAATGAATGATGTGAGTTAAAATTAGAAGTTATATATTTAACTGGTTGACGAGGAGTGGCAGGTCACAAAGAAAAGGGGGTGTACAGGGCTGATATGAAACGAAGCCATTTCTCTCCTGCCATTATATTTACACCGTGTCTCACGCACAACAATGCCGTTATTTACTGCCCCTTGTCCTGATCACGTTAATATTTTCCAGTTGGCCTGAGCTGGTTTGTTCAGCCCCTGTAGCCTTGAATCCCTCCTGAGTTGCGGCCCATTATCTCCACCCCCGCCCGAAAGTGTTCAATCACCCAACAACTACCCTCCCAGTTTATCACACGGGCGCTTTCCAGGAAATAATTCCAAAAGAACAGCAAAGATGAAACGAAGAGGGGGGGGGGGGGGGGGGGGACACAATTAGGAAACAAGCGACAGATCTTTCAAGCTGAAAACCTTAAGCCAATTGTAGCAGTTATATTTGATAATAGACACAAAATGCTGGAGTGACTCCGCGGGACAGGGAGCATATCTGGATAGAAGGAATGGGTAAACATTTCTGGTCGAGACCCTTCTTCAATCTATTCGATAGATAGTTATAATATTCGGTAGTTCAAAGTGATCACCGGTTGCAAAGAGGGGGGGAATAAATCAACGGATAAAGGTGCTCAGAATCTGCCCATCGCTACTTTATTTGTCAAGAAGCTGTGATGAACCAGGACATGGCGTCCACTGAAATTTACTTGACATACTAGTGTGTTTGTTTCTTTCAAAACAGGTATCGAGTTTCATCTTGGACACAATATTGTAATTCCAACAATCTAGGAGAGACTCGGCGTGAGAAGACACAGGGCTCCGAACTTATATTTAGATCCTGATAAATTGCGACGGGTTTTCTGTTTTCCCAGGTCAGTGACCAGGTCTCGGCTCAACTCGCCACTGTCGCTTCCCCGGGGCGGAGAGGGCGCTTCCTTTCATATTGCCTCCGATTCAAAGCTAAAGGTAGTGTCGCAGCCCGGCCCTTTCTCTGGCCCTAACTGAGGTGACAAGCCACTCGGGGTAATGGATTGCTGTCCCGAGTCTGAACCCACTGCCCAGCCGTGCATCAGTTCCAGAAACCCCCAGCAATTTCTCACCGCATCCCCCCCCACCCACCGGCCCCTGCCTCTCACCGTCCTATTCGTTTTTAGTGCATCTGAATGTTGCGATGGCAATGACTTCAATATTACCCCGTCACCTAACATTATGTTGCCGAGATATATCTATCTATCTGTGCGCATGTGTTTGTTGCATCCCTCAAGTTTACGTACAATCTCCGGGAGAGAGTGCCGACTTTCGCAGTTTATTCAGGTGGAGTTAGAACTGAAATTCTCCACCTGGTTTCGGATATTTCAAAACTAATATTCAATAATCGCAACGAGTTTTCAAACGCACAGTTTGAAGCACAGGCTCCACTTTCCTCGCCTCTTCCCGTCTTAATCCGAGGTTTCCCCATAAATAAATGTATTTTATTTTTGTGTGCTTTTGTTTCTACAAGTCGATTTTTGCTTTGACGTTGAATCAAGGGAGTAACTCCGCGGGTCAGGCGGCATCTCTGGAGGCCACGGATAGGCGCCGTTTCAGACCGGGACCCTTCTTCAGACTGTCTTGATGTTTTGGGACGATTGTATTGCATTTAAATTAAAAACAGCAATAGTTCACAGTTGGAACGAGTGTTTAAACCGTTCACTGTGTTAGCTAACTACCCTATTAGTTTGCCTCTCATTGTGCCTCATTTATTTATCTTTTTTAATTTTTTTTTCCTTGTCGCGTCTCCAATTGGGAAGCTTAAAATGGACCAATTCTGGGTTCATTTTCGCGACTGAATTTCATTTGATTAATTTGGTCGTGGTAAGATTGAGCTACCACTTTTTCTCCTAGCCCATAGCCGGTTTCCTTTACTGTCGTTACTTGTTCGTATATCTTTCGTCTATTTGTTCCATATCTCTGTATAATCGCCGTCTATATCTCTCGTTTCCCTTCCCCCTGAGGAAGGGAAACGAGAGATATATATCAGTCTGAGGAAGGGTCTCCACCCGAAACGTCACCCATTTCTTTTCTCCAGAGATGCTGTCGGTCCCTCTGAGTTACTCCAGTTTTTTGCATCTATCTTCGGTTTAAACCAGAATCTGTAGTTCCTTCTTATACTTTACATTTGGAATCACAACATAAACAACAGAAGTCACACGAGTTACCGCATCCTTAAATCTTGGGCTCAGCGTTTGGAAACTGGCCCATAAAACTGGTTGTGGCCCTAAAAGGTAGAAACATCATTTATGGAAAATTGGGAAATGCTTCACTTTCCAGTTTTGGAAAAAGGATCTTTACAAAAGTGATTTCAGTGCCGTTCCACTGAAAGTGATCCATGCAGAGGTAGCCCAGTGCTACTACCCAAAAGACAAGACATACTGGAACAGTGGGAAGGGGTCAGGAGAAAATCAGGATGGAAGTGATGTCATAGCTTAGGAGGCGCTCTTTTAAAAAGGAGGTGAACTATCCAGAACCTTGTTAATCTGTGGAACTCATTGCCACAGAGGGCTGTGGAGGCCCAGTCAGTGGATATTTTTAAGGCAGAGATAGACAAATTCTTGATTAGAACGGGTGTCAAGGATTATGGGGAGAAAGCAGGAAAATGGGATCAGGAGGCAGAGATCAGTCAATAGTGTTTTGTTGTCATATGTCCCAGATAGAGCAATGAAATTCTTACTTGCTGCAGCACAACAGAATATGTACACATAGTACATACATGGGAGAAAAAAGTTCAGTGTGTATATATACACATACACATACACTCATACTCAAAAATTAGTCTGATGTTGTTTGCTTGAATGACGGAATGGACTCGATGGCCGAATGGCCTAATTCTACTCCTATAACATGTGAACTTGTAAATGTAACCTGCTAGTGAAAAGCCAATGGTTTCCCCCAGGTGTACACCTAAGCTATTTTCTTGGCCAAAGATGGTGCCAAAGCCAGGTGACTGCGTGCTGGTCCAGAAGGAGAATTTGCTATCATTCTTTACAATCACTCCACTCCTTTAAATCTTTACTTCAACAGCAGTATTTCTTACACGAACTATGCTCATCTTACCCCATTGGAGACCATTGTACTTTCTTTAATGGGACGTTACTGGGCTTCATCTAACAATTAAAAATGATACCCTTTATCCTATATCTGTACACTGTGAACGGCTTGATTGTAATCATGCATAGTCTTTTCGCTGACTGATAACGCGCAACAAAAAAGTTTGTTGCTGTACCTCAGTACACATGACAATAATAACTAAACTAAACCAACTTACGCTTGGGTACACAAAAGGCTGGAGAAACTCAGTGGGTGCAGCAGCATCTAAGGAGCGAAGGAGATAGGCGACGTTTCGGGTCGAGACCCTTCTTCAGACGCTTGTACAGATTCTGGTGTATCCACTCTGGATATTGTGTATAGCTGCTTTTATTTTAGAGTTCCAGTAATATTTTAAATATTTATTTGCAATATTTTTCTTCTAGCTTTCTCGCAATAATGATAAATATGTCGGGAACATGATTTCTGCTTAAGATGTGCCCAGGAGAGCACAGTGGTGCAGTGGTAGGGTTGCTGAGCACCAGACGTAAGAGACCCGGGTTCAATCGTGAGCCAGATCAATGGCTCCTGCAAAAAAAAAAACTGGTGCAATTTACAATATTACCACTGAGGTAGGAAACGTTTATTCCCCCTAATTTATGTTTATTCCCCCTTATTTTTCCCTTTTAAGCACACTTTACAACCAAATGCAGAGACTTAACTTAGGCATGGCTTTGTGAAAGGGAGGCCTTGCTTGATAAATTCTTTGAAGAAGTAAATAGCAGGACAGACAAAAGAGAGTCAGTAGATGTTGTTTACTTAGATTTTCAGAGAGCCTTTGATAAGATGCCATACATTAGGCTGCTTCGGAAGATGAGAGCCCTTGGTATCAAAGGGCAGATACTAGCATGGATAGCAGGTTGGGTGGATGGCAGAAGACAAAGAGTGGTCAAAAAGGGGGCTTTTACAGGTTGGCTGCCAGTGACTCCTGGAGTTCCGCAGGGGTCGGTGCTGGGGCCACTACTCTTCACGTTGTATACTCATGATTTAGACGAGGGGAGAGAAGGCTTTGTGGCAAAGTTTATGGATTATACGAAAATAGGTGGAGGGAAAGTAGTGCAGAGAAAACAGGGACTCTACAGAAGGACTTGGACAACCTATGATGAGTGTTTGTTGGCATTGGGCCTGTACTCGCTGGAGTTTAGAAGAATGAGGGGTGACCTCATTGAAACGTACATAATAGCAAAAGGCTTGGATAAAGTGGGTGTGGAGAGGACATTTCCTCTAGTGGGAGAGTCTAGGACTAGAGGTCATAGCCTCAGAATTAAAGGACGTTCTTTTAGAAAGGAGATGAGGAGAAATTTCTTTAGTCAGAAGGTGGTGAATCTGTGGAATTCTTTGCCACAGAAAGCTGTGGAGGCCGTCAGTGGGTATTTTTAAGGCAGATATACAGTAGATAGATTCTTGATTAGTACAGGTTTCAGTGGTTATGGGGAGAAGGCAGGAGAATGGGGTTAGGAGGGAGAGGGAGAGATATATCAGCCATGATTGAATGGCATAGACTTGAAGGGCCGAATGGCCTAATTCTACTCCTATTCCTTATGACTTTAATTTCATCCACCAGTGCCGCCTTGCCAGAAGTATTGTCTTTTTGGTGGTTACACATGACATTAAAGTTAAAGATGAGAACAGCCCAAACCCTGATCTACCTAACAGTTCAATGGAGATGAGTGTTTTATCGCATCAATATGGCGTGAGTTTACATCTGGATGCTGCAGATGACTAGGGGGTGACAGATAGTATTTAGACCCACTAGATCAACTTTTCAAACAGATCATATTTAGCCATGCTTTAAGGTAATGCATGGCTGGTATCATGTTTTCTCAGAAAATTGCTACTTACAGTATAGTAACATATTAAAACATATTGGACTTCAATTTGAATAGTCATATGTTCCCTAATTTTTTATTGCAATTTAGTAGATAGCTATTCCATTAACCTCCTAACTTGAATATAATATACACAGTGCTGGAGTTACTCTTTTTGTTGTAAACCAGCATCTGCAGTTCCTTTTTGCGACTCTCTCTCTCTCTCTCTCTCTCTCTCTCTCTCTCTCTCTCTCTCTCTCTCTCTCTCTCTCTCTCTCTCTCTCTCTCTCTCTCTCTCTCTCTCTCTCTCTTCTCTCTCTCTCTCTCTCTCTCTCTCTCTCTCTCTCTCTCTCTCTCTCTCTCTCTCTCTCTCTCTCTCTCTCTCTCTGTGTTCATTAATATGCTTCCAGACTTTATACTCATATTCCATACTTCTCTTGAAAATGGAGCAATCCCCTCCAGAACTTTATGAAATTGCAATAATTTATCTTGTATATTCAGCATTAACTCATGCCGCGCATGTAGAAATGTATGTTTTTTTTCTTATAGGAGATGAGTGCAGTTGAATGCAGGAGTAAGTATATAGGGGACTGGTATATAGTACATAGGGACAGTTGGAGTATTATACATCATTTTGATCTCCTTACAAAGAAAGGATGTACATACCAGGGAGTGAATGCTAGTAAGCTTCATTTGACTCATTCTGGGGAGAGTATGTTTGCTCTATGAGGAGAGACAGAGTAGACTAAACTATGTTCTCCAGAGTTTGAAAGTGAGGAGAATTCTCATTAAACTAATAAACTCTTACTGGAAATGAAAATTGTAAAACTGCCAATCCTGGAGGTCTCATATTTGTAATGATATTTTTATTAAAAGAAATCCATCATAACAACGGTATTGCAACTTTTCAAATACACAGCCAACTTATTTCAATAAGTATACGAATGTTACGAATAGTTCTTATAAACTTCTTTTTTTTTTAAAGTAGAAAAAGAAAAAATAGATTTTAATCAATAAGAGGTCTCATATTTGATTAAAAACGTTAGCGGCCAGATAACTTTGATTAGTAATCAGCCCGACTATGGTTGAAAAGCTGAATGTGAGAAATGTCAGTGACAATATAGGAAATTTACACCTTTGGGGGTATAAAAATGAGACAGGTTAAACGAGTAGAGATTACCGTGAATTGAGTGACACCGGTGTAATCTTGGGGCAGTGTGTAAGTGTTTTGATACTTTGGAACAGAGATTTATTCTGATGGATGATCATAAACCTAAAGCAGCTCTCTTTCTCCCTCTACACTTGGTGCCCAATGTGTTGAGTATTTCCAGAATTTTAAGAAATTTCATTGGTATGTTTGCTGACCTTGATCAAACCCTTAAGTTTGGAGCAGAACTGGCAGCTCAAACTGGCCATCCACGAGGTGCCATGGACCATAACCAGCAGCACAAATTTACGCCACCACAAATCACCTCTTGGCTTTGCATAGGCCTCACTCTATCATTACTTTCAAGCCAACACTCCAGCTAAGGATGGAATCAAAATGCTGGAGTAACTCAGCGGGTCAGCCAGCATCTCAGAAGAAAAGGAATGGGTGACATTTCGGGTTGAGACCCTAGCTAAGGGATCTACTCTGATTTAATGTAGAGTGCAGGAGAACATGCAGTACCAGGAATACCGGAAAAATGACGAGGAGCAGTCACATGAATCTGCAACACAGCATTGCATATGTGCTGAACTGAAAGAGACAGCACATGATCTACAGACTTAAGCAATCTCAATAGCAATAAATAGATCTGCTGTCTTAACATACTGAGTTGTGAATGTAGGTGGACAAAGAAGCAGCGAACAGGAGATGGAGGATCTATGAAAAAATACATCCTCAATGATGGTGAGCCCAGCACCCGAGTAAAGACAAGGATGGAGCATTTTCAACCAGATTCAGCCATGTGGCAAATAAATGACTTTTAGTCTGAAGAAGAGTCTCGACCCAAAATGTCACCTATTCCTTCCAGTGATGCGGCCAGACTCATTGAGTTACTCCAGCTTTTTGTGTCTCTCTTTGGCAAATAGATGATCCAGCTTAGCTTCTTCTTGAGATCCCCACCAGTGCAGAAGTTTGTCTCTGGCTGATTCGGTTCAATCATGATACAACTGCGAGCACTGGATACATCTCAGGTCCCCATCACAAGTACTGAAGTTCTCTGCTACCAATCAAGCCCCATCACTACCCAATCCATCCAGTATAGCTACAACACTATACTGTTGTATACAACACTATACTGTGTGTTAGTGTGAGATTGCCCAGTATGTCCCATTCACAAAAATCCAATCAAGCTAATTACCAGTTATCCTCAATCATCAGTCAAGTAGTGTACTTTGGTTTTGACAGTAATAAAAAGACAGACTTCCTCACCAATAACCTGCATACTGATGTAGAAACAAGGAACTGCTGATGCTGTTTTACAAAAAAGGACACAAGGTGCTGGAGTAACTTAGCAGGACCTGCATGCTGATGCCCAATGTGGGTTTCACCAGGACTGTTCAACTTTTAGAGGTGAGGTGAGAGTAACTGCTGACACCAAGGCAGCATTTGACCAGCCGCAGCATCGAGGCACCCAGGTAAAACTCAGATCAATGGGCATCAAAGGGAAACATATCCAGTGGTTGGAATTGTACCTCACATAAAGGAGGATGATTGTTGTTCCCAGATATCAATCATCGCTGCCCAAGGTCCTTCGGACCCTGTCAATGATGGTATTTCTACCCTAAGGTTCAGAAGTGTAGGGATGTTTAATGATGGATTACACAATATTCAATTCTATCTCCAGAATCAGGGACAGTTTCTTCTCAGCTGCTAACAGGCAACTGAACCATCCTATCAACAACTGGAGAGCGGCCCTGAGCTACTATCCACCTCACTTGAAGACCCTTGGACCATCTTTAATCGGACTTTACTGGACTTTATCTTGCACTAAACTTCATTCCCTTTATCATGTATCAGTACACTGTGGATGGCTCGATTGTAATAATGTGTAGTCTTTCTGCTGATTGGTTAGCATGCAACAAAAGCTTTTCACTGTACCTCAGTCCACTTGACAATTTGCTAAACTAAAACTAAACCCAAACCATTTCAGCAATTAACATAGTCCATATCTGCTTGCAGCATGTCTAAGAACTGATGACCTGATAAATTAAAGTAACATTTGCACTACTTAAATTGCCATGCAATCACCATCTCCAATCTGAAAGAATCAAACCCACCCACCCTTAATATTCATTGAAATGATCATCATTGTGTCCCACACCATCAATATCCTGGGAGACATCATTGACCAGACAGTCAAATAAACCAGCCACGTAAATGCTCTGTCCACAAGAGCAAATTGGAGGCTATGTATTCTGTGGCAAGGGAGTCACCCCCTGACACCCCAAGAAGATTGTTAAGGGCTTGGACACGCTAGAGGCAGGAAACATGTTCCTGATGTTGGGGGAGTCCACAACCAGGGGCCACAGTTTAAGAATAAGGAGTAAGCCATTTAGAACGGAGACGAGGAAACACTTTTTCTCACAGAGAGTGGTGAGTCTGTGGAATTCTCTGCCTCAGAGGGCGGTGAAGGCAGGTTCTCTGGATGCTTTCAAGAGAGAGCGAGATGGGGCTCTTAAAAATAGCGGAGTCGGGATATGGGTAGAAGGCAGGAACGGGGTACTGATTGGGAATGATCAGCCATGATCACATTGAATGGCGGTGCTGGCTCGAAGGGCCAAATGGCCTACTCCTGCTCCTATTGTCTATTGTCTATTGTCTGTCTACCATCTTACAAGGCATAGATCGGAAGCCTCATTGAATATTCTCCACTTCCCTAGATGAATGCAACTCCAACAACTCTCATGAAGCTCAACACCATTCAGGACAAAGCACGCCATTTGACTGGTACCCAACAATCACCATTTATTTTCTCCACCATTGGTACATGGTGGCTGCAGTGTGCACACCTGCAAAATGTAGGGTGGTGAATCTGTGGAGTTCATTGCCGCAGACGGCTGTGCAAGCCAAGTCATTGGGTATTTTTAAAGCGGAGATTGATGGGTTCTTGATTAATAAGGGCGTCAAAGGCCAAATGACCTAATTCTGCTCATTGTCATATGGTCTTTATGGTTAGTTGAATGACTGGTTGTAGTTATGTTTAGTTTAGAGATACAGTGTCCACCAAATCCACACCGACCAGCAATCCCCGCACATTGACACTATCCGACATTCCAGGGACAATTTGCACTTATACCAATCCAATTAACCTACTAACCTGTACGTCTTTGGAGAGTGGGAGGAAACCGAACATCTCGGAGAAAACCCAGTCGATCACGGGGGGAACGTCCAAACTCAGTACAGACAGCACCCCTAATCAGGATCAAACCCGGGTCTCCGACGCTGTAAGGCAGCAACTCTACCACTGCGCCATCGTGCCACTCTTGGAGGCATAAAAAACGTTGCTTTTAATTGATTTCTGCCTCCTCATGCCAGCGACTCCCAACATGACCACATGGAATGTGTCAAAGTTCAACGCTACTTAGCTGGCACTGCTTATATGATGCAGTGCATGCATCAGTTCAGGAATGTCCTGCACCAGTTCAAATCGCACAGGTTACTCATTCACAATAGATCCAGTACAGATTTTGTTCTGGATCTATTGTGGTTGAATGCTTCCCCACAAAATATTTTCACTTCTTTATCCAAGATATGACACTGCAGTATACCTATGACTATCCTTATACCAGTCAATACATTATTGTTATGCTGATGAAATGTGATGAATTTTAAGATTTGTGCTGAGTTCCTTCCGGCATTGTAATTTTGGTAATGAGAATAATGCTGAACTATACACGACACTCTAGATTAGTTTCATAACATTTTATTATCATATACTGTTATGGAGCTGATTTTAACTTTCAGATTTAGGTTTATATGTAATCAGTTTTGAAAAATACTGCAGCATTCAATCATACAAACTTTACATATCAATAAAGGGATTTAACCATATAAATTGTCATTTTTCCCTGGCCTATCTGGTATTTCGTTCAAACCATCAAAGTAAGATATGAAGGATCTTGAAATAATTCTCGAGTTATCAGAACAAAGTGGGTCCACATTTTTACTTAAAAATACAAAATGGTAAATGTTTAAAAAGAATAAAGCAGAACCAAAAATAGCTGAGAGATGCTGGGCTACTTTGTAAGACTAAATTGTTAGCAACTGGCAAGGCATGGTGGTGCAGCGGTAGAGTTGCTGCCTTACAGCGCCAGAGATCCTGGTTCGATCCTGACTACGGGTGCTGTCTGAACGGAGTTTGTACGTTCTCCCTGTGACCACATTGGTTTTCTCCAGGTGCTCCGGTTTCCTCCCACACACCAAAGACGTACCGGTTTGTAGGTTAATTGGTTTCTGTAAATTGTAAATTGGCCCTAGTGTATAGGATAGCGCTAGTGTACGGGGTGATTGCTGGTCGGCCAGGCCTCGATGAGCCGCAGGGCCAGTTTCCATGCAGTATTTCTAAAGTAAAGATGATGTATTTTTAAACGATTTGCTGTATTATGTTTAGATTTTACAACGAGAAAAAATTATCTTACCTAATTTTACCAAAATTGAAGCATCTTATAGTCCTGAAAATGGAGGAGTGCTTCAGCTCATTGAACTGCCTTAAAATACCTCGGTTGTAAGTACATCAAGCCAGTTGGTTCTGAACGACTGGTTCTTAAACTTTTCACCTCTTTGTAATTGTACTCTAAACTCATTTTCCAACCACTTTTCCTTAGATCAGTTCAAGTGGGCCTGAAGTCTGATTGATTCTGACATGAACACTCTTGAAGTACTTCTAATGGGACTCTTTTGCATTTTATTCCTTTGAAACCATTGCAGTGTGTTTACTGGTATTTACATTTCGTGGCCTAAAAATGAACCATGGAAATTAGAAAACAAACTCCTATTCAACATTTCATGTCAAAGGTGATGGTCATGCCTGTGTGTTGTCTGTGGGACAAACATTTTCTGTGATCTTCAGGCCTCTGTTCTGCAGTGTTGCACTCTCCCCAGTTACATACCTGTCTGGGGGGAGTGCTGCAGCTTATCTTGTCAATGTGGGAAGTCCTAGACGATGCCATCAAACTGATGGATGGCAGAGATGCTCCTTTGACACGCGCACAATGGCATTGGCAGAGAAGAAAGAAAGTGAGCCATTCTTTAAACAATGTTGCTTTTGAGTTGTACAAAATTCACACTCGCTGAATGAAACAGTTGCCGTGTTCCGAAGTTCACTTTGTACTTCGACCTTCAAGGGGAGAGAGAGAGAAAAAAAATCACGCAAGGCTCCTGTGCAACTTGCAAAGTGCTTAATTTAGTTAATTTAACCATCAGCTACACTGAGCTCATAGACTGCTGCAGAGTGCACCTGTTAGGCTCTGTAGCGTTGTGCCTCCGGCTGTTTGCTTTTGTTTTCAATCACAATTGTGGACTGTTAGTGCTGTTGCCTGATTATCGCAGTTATCATATAAAACAGTCATTAAGGACTAATGTGCACCTGCTATAGGAAATGCATGAATCAAGTATGGTCTCATTTCATTCCCTGCTGCACAGATTCATAGATTTCACTCATTGAATCCCGACAATGCACTGGGCAGCAGAAGATAGGTCGACACATACCTTTTCTGAAATAAAACAATTTCAGACATTTAATATATATGTTCCAAGCTCTCAGCACGCTAGCTTTTCTAGTCGTCAAGTTAGAAACTCTTTCGGAGTTCCATCACCATAAGACTAGGCAGCAATTGGTGGCATGTTTAGGTGGGTAGAATGTTAACTCTGGGGATGGCTGAAAACCAAGTAGGAGAAGTGCAGTAAAAAGGTAGACGAGAGAAAAAAGAGCTTTGAAAGCAGATCCTCTAAAATTGTTGTCAGGGCCTTGACGACGTATGAATGGAATGCTGTTTCATTTATGTGTTCTCTTCAGAACTGGAGATTTCCGACAAGATAGTGCATGAGCTTTCTGAAAGGGGAAAGCTTTTTGTTTTTTCACACAAACATGCTCAGACATAGCTTTCCTTTCAGCTAATTAAACCGTTTTGAAGGAAACTGGTTTTTAAAACAGTGACATCTTTGTTGGAGCCTCGAATAAATAGCGCAATATAGAAGAGGGGACATTTAAAGGGTGACTTCTGCCATTGTCTGTGCTGGAGGAATCTTTTCTACTTGGTTCAATGCCGCCAGAGTGACCTTTCACATGGAGAGAATTTGAAGCCAATAACCTCGAGAGATGCCATTAGAGGACAATCTCAGAATAACATTTCATGGTAGGGAGCCAAGCTTGCTTTCTCTCGGCTCATGATGCTTTCAACATTTCACATGCATGGTTGTTTGCTGTTTGCATGGTGTTGGTGACCAAACAGTTTCAGATCATTTTTTCACAGCTTACCGCGTCTTTTTGAAGTGTGTGTTTAAAAACATGACAGAGTTTAAGTACAATCAGACACAATCTGCTTCGCATAAATCAGGCGCTTTTAAAAAATGTTAAATTTAAATCTGCAAGGACTGGAAATAAAATTAAGCACTTAACCAAAATGTTGAGAGATTATGCATTATGCATAACAAGCATTATTCACGTCATATATATTTAGTCAATGGCAAATCAGAACTTTTGTATGAGATTTATCAAAGTATTTGTTTCAAATAATGTTAAGATTTTATTATCAATTCTTTGTTTTATCTTTTCCCTACAGCTTGTGGTCTCAATTAAGTCTTACATGTTTAACTCAACTCAAACAAGAATGTTCCAATTTCACCGAGAGAATAAAATAATAATAATCTATTTTGCTCAAATTGGCAGAACAATCTGAAACCCTAGACATCAGCCATCTGAAATTAGAGTGGAATTGCAAACTGAACTGACAAAACAGAATGTTAATATGTATTAAACAGCAGAGAAGTCCAAAATAACACTGTATTCAAATTAATGATAAAAAGATAGGTGCAGTTGCCTGAACCTTTTCAAAAAACCAGTGAGAAATGTGGAAACAAGGAATTTCAGCTGTGGTGTATTTTTAAAAAAAAGGCACGGAGCCTGGAGTAATTTAGCAGGTTCATGTTCATAGCGAAAGGAGCAGAATTAGTCCATTCGGCCCCATCATGCCTACTCCACCATTCAATCATGACTGATCTCCCCTTCAACCCCATTACCCAGCCTTCTCCCCATACCCTTGACACCCATACTAATCAAGAATGTATCTATCTCTGCCTTAAAAAATATCAATTGGATGGCTTCCACTGCCTTTTGTGCAATGAATTCTACAGATCCACACCTTCTAAAACAACTCCTCCTCATCTAGTCGTAAAGGAACATCCTTTTATTCTGAGGTTATGACATCCTAGACTCTCTCACTAGTGGAAACATCCCCCTCCACATCCACTCTATCCAAGCCTTTCACTATTCGGTAAGCTTCTAAACTCCAGCTACTCGAGGCCTTGCGCCTGAGGGTCAGGCTGCATCTCTGGAGAACATGATATTTCAACTTTATCACGCCTCGCTCGAATGAAGAATACATTTCAACATTTGCAAAACTATTCCTGGTAAGACTGTGCATTGCAGGAATGGTTCTGGAACAATGGGAGGACCAAAAGGTGCTGCACCTCTGTGTCAGGCCTGTAGAGTATAAACCAATTCATCATGCCAGCCTTTAATCTGCTGATTTGTTTGGAGGAAGTAGGTTAGGTCCATGCTTTCTCTATCTTCATAGGAAGCTGCTTAGTCACTCTGATGACTTAATTGACCCCATCAACAAAGTCTCCAGGTCATTCCTCCCACACTTCTTGAATGATTTTGCCGGTACAGAGTTTACTACTTCTGTTGTGAGAAACTCCTGCATCTCTTTGGCCATTTTGCAATCTCGGTGTTTGTTATTGGTACTGGTTTATTATTGTCATGTGTACTGAGATATAGCGAAGGCTTTTTTTGCGTGCTATTCAATTAAATCGGATCATTACTATTCATGAGAACAATCAAGTCATACACAATTACAACAAGTAGTGCAAATAGAAAAAATACAGAATGCAGTATATAGTTTTAACAGTATTGTAGCATTACAGTTCCAGAGAAAAATTCCAAGTGTGGAGAATAGTAAGCTGCTCTTGAGTCTTCTGACCTCACGAGAGGGGAGAAGAGAGAATGACCCGAAGTAAGAAATATAGTTAATTTTGTTGGCTGTTTTCCAGAGGCAGCATGAAGTGTAGATGGAATTGGTGATGGGAAAGCTGGTCCTGCTGTAATGGACTGGACACCTCTCTGCAATTTCTTGCAGTCTTGGGCAGAGAGGACCAATATCTGCCCACCTCTCTTCCTCTCTGCTATACAAAGCCTATGCACCAAAATGGGCCAAACCCCAGGCAGGTGGGGCTAGTGGGATTGGACATGTTAGGTGATGATTTTGGGCTGAGAGGGCCTTGTTTCCACTACTGTATCACTTTATGGCTCCATCAGCACGTTAAGTCACAAAACACTTTGGTCCCCTAATCAAATATTGATATGATTATGGAAATGTCAGGGCCCCACGCAGACGGTCTAATAGATTGTTTCCTGCCAACTTGGAAATCCACACATTTTATACCTACTTTCTGTCTGTCCCATCTCAATTCATGTCATTCAATTCTATGTGATCTAGCTTTGCATTGCATCTCTTGATTTGATTTCTTAATAAAAGTTCCTTATGAAAGTGCCAAATCCAGGAAATACACAGGATTCAGCCAAATCTTTTCACTGCTCGTCCAACTTCAAAAAGACCCTTACAGCAGCTTTATCAAAATTGACTTCCTTTTCATAAATTCAATTTGGTTCCTCCAGACTGATTAATATTTCTAAGTGTCTTTTTGTTTTTCCTTATTTTAGTGGGGAGGGCCTTCTTATTTATGTCAGGCCAACAGATCTCGTAGTTGCCACGGCTTCTATTATCCTTTCATTTCTCTATATGGAGTGTTACATTTGCAATCTTCCCATCTCTTGAGGACCAATTAGAATCCATGTATTTTGGAAGATTACATCAATATACAGTGGCTTGCCAAAAAAAGTCTTCATACCTCTTGAACTTGTCCACATTTTGTCACGTTACAACACAAACGTAAATGTATTTTACTTGGGATTTTATGTGATAGACCAACACAAAGTGGCACATAATTGTGAAGTGAGATGGACAATGAAACATGGTATTCAATTTTTTTTATATATGAAAACAGAAAAAGTTGTGGCGTGCAAAAGTATTCAGCCCCCTTCTCTGATACCCTAAATAAATCCAGATGCAACCAATTGCCTTCAGAAGTCACCTAATTAGTAAATAGAGTCCACTTGTTTGTAATCTAATCTCAGTTTAAATTACAGCTGTTCTGTGAAGGCCTCTGATGTTTGTTTATGGAAATTAGTGAACAAACAGCATCATGAAGCCCAAGGAACACACCAGAAGGTCAGGGGATAAAGTTGTGGAGAAGGTTAAAGCGCCTAGGTGTTTAGGTTTATAAAAAAAATATCCCAAGCTTGAGCTGAACATCTCATGAGCACTGTCAATCCATCATCCGAAAATGGTATGGCACAAACTGCAAACTACCAAGACATTTTGGACCGTTCCACATAAACTGACAGGCCGGGCAAAGGTGAGCATTGTTCAGCGAAGCAGCCCAAGAGTCCCATGTTAAATCTGGAAGACTGCAAAGATCCACAGCTCAGGTGGGAGAATCCTCGTCCCAAGGACAAACTATTGGTGTGCACTCCACAAATCGGGCTTTATGGAAAAGAGTGGCAAGAAGAAAGCCATTGTTGGAACAAGGACATTAGAAGTCCTGATTGCACGTTTGCAACAAGCCTGTTGGGGGTACAGCAAACCATGTGGAGGAGGTACTTGGTCTGATGAGACCAAAATTGAAGTTTTTGGCCTAAATGCTAAACGCTATTGTGTGGCGGAGGATAATAACACTGCACGTACCACCCTGAACACACCATCCCATGGAAAATGGTTGGTGGCAGCATTCATGCTGTGGGGATGCTATTCTCGCTAGGGCAAGGACAGGGAACTAGTCGAGTTGATGGGGAAGATGGTTGGGTGCCAATACAGGGCAATTTGGAAGAAACCTGTTAGAGTCTGCAAAAGACTTGAGGCTGGGGCGGAGGTTCACCTTCCAGCAGGACAACGACCCTAAACAGACAGCCAGGAGCTACAATGGAATGGTTTAGAATCAATCATATTCATGGTGTTAGACTGGCCCAGTCAAATTTACAGTACCTAAAATCAATTTTGAATCTCTGACAAGACTTCAAAATTGTTGTTTCACAGACACTCTCCATCCCAATCTGACTTGAGCTTGAGCTTTTTGGCAAAGAAGAATGGGCAAACATTTCCAGTCTCTAGATGAGCAAAGCTGGTAGATGACATACCCCCAAAACGACTTGCAGCTGTAATTGCAGCGATAAGGTTGGTTCTACAAAGTATTGACTAAGGGGGCTGTATACTTTTGCACGCACACTTTTCAGTTTTTTATTTTGAAATAAAATTTGGAACGATGTACAATGTTCCTTCCACTTCACAATTATGCCCACTTTATGTTGGCTATCACATGAAATAGTTATTGTTCCAAATACATTTACGTTTGTGGCTGTAACGTGACAAAAGTGGAAGTTCTAGGTGGTATACGAATTAGTTTTGCAAGCCCACTGGAATCCATCTGCCAAATCTATGTTACATTAATGCATATTGATACTATTGAGGTTTAACCATACAATTCTTTGGTGATCTTTATAATAATATATAGTCTGGATTTCTTAGATAGACACAAAAAGCTGGGAGTAACCTCAGCGGACAGGCAGCATCTCTGAAGAGAAGGAAGGGGTGATCGTTTCAGGTTGATGCCTTTCTTCTGTGTTGCTTCTTAATTTGGATGAAAGTGTTTTGACCCGAAACATCACATATTCTTTCCTCAAAGTAGATTCTGCAGACCCGCTGAGTTTACTTCAGCATGTTGTTGCCTATCTTCAGTGTAATACAGCATCATTGCAATTTCCTTCTTACATTTATAAATTATATACCCCTGTAAGCAGTCAGTTTGTAATGGTCTCCATCATCATGGAAGGGGAGTTCACTGACACTGCTCGGCATCAACACTTGCAGAACGAGATGCATCTTGAACTCCTCGATTAGATTACTGCCTTCTAATTGTTCCCAGATAACCATTATTCCTGTTTTATTTTCAGCAAGGAAACAAAAGTTACCACTGGGAATATCTCATTCTCCAAAGCAAATCCTATTCATTTAGGAATATAGTATTTCACCATATACTTGTGTGTTGTTGCTCCATGCACTTAATTTTCTGCTATGATTAACACTTAAATATGTGCCTAACTCCATCAAGGACACTATAAATAGTATGCCACTGTCCACTTTATTTCAATTATCCTTTAATTATAAAAGGCATTGGTGGGTGTAGTTATTTACTGAAATTAAGTCTTAGAAGTTCCTAGCCAAAAATATGAGTTCCTACTTTCAGGTTGCTGCAATGTTTTCTACACTGATTATTCTGGTGTATCGTTAGGCACTGAGCATGAATGATTGTTTTGATTTATCATTGAGAGCTGGAAGGTAAGGATGAGGATTTTCTGTAGGGGTTGTGATTCAACTGGGTTGAGACTTTCTCTGCTCTACACTTGCACTTTTTGAGTGTTGGGGGGGGCAGCATGATTTTTAAAATTTTGAACAATTTTATCATTGGAATTCAACTCTTCACGAGAAGGAAAGTAGAATGATCTTTGGAGAACATTGTGAGGTTCATTGGAGAATATGGTTTGCTTGCTTCTTTAGATCAGGTGATTGAGTATAAGTCGGAAGTCATGATGTATGCTCTAATAGAATTGGTAACGACCGCATTTGGAGTATCTGCATGGAATTTGGTTCACCCCATGAAGGCTTTGGAAAGGGTGCCAGGGAAGTTTATCAGGATGTTGCCCTAGATTAGGATAGTAGCTACGGAGAGAGGTTGGACAGGCTTGGATTGTTTTTCCATGGAATTCCCAATATTGCAGGGGCACATGATTAGAAGTGTTATAAATTACACAGATAGGGTAGCTTGTCAGAACTTTTTCCCAGGGTTGAAAAATTAATACCAGAGGGTAGCGTAGAGCTTTAAGGTGAGGGGGCAGAAAGGGTTAAAAGGAGATGCGTGGGGTAGTGTTGTACACACGGAGGGGGTGGTGTAGTGCCTGGGAACACACTGCCAGGCATGGCAGATGAGGCTGATTACAATAGTCGGATTTAGAGAATTTAGGCAAGCATATAGATATGTAGGGAAATTGAGGTATACGGATTATGTGCAGGCAGAGTTGTTCTTAGGCATCATGGTTGGTATGACATTGTGTGGCCGAATGGGGCTTGTTCTTGTGTTGTACTGTTCCTTGTTCAATGTTTTTTGGTGCGAAACACGAAAGGAACATGAAATATACTGTTATGGAGGGTCATAGAGTGTGATACAGTGTGGATAAACAGGCCTTCGGCCCCAAACTTGCCAAAACGGCAACATGACCACAGGCTCACTAGTTCCCACCTGCCTACGTTTGGTACATATTCCTCCAATAATTGGTACTATCCCTGTACATAAATGTTGTCCTATACATTGGGATGTCAAGCCTCCTGCTTGTTGTTCCCATTCACCCTACAACCGTTTGTGTGAAAAAGTTACCCATCAGGATTCCTATTAAATCTTTTCCACTTCATATTAAACCTGTGTCCTCCTCGGTCCCGATTTCACCTGCTCTGGCAAGAGACTCTGGCTGCATCTACTCCTCTCATGATTTTATGCACCTCTATAAGATACCCCTCATCCTCCTGCGTCCAGGGAATAGATTTGCAGCACTACTCATACCTCTCCTATAGCTCAGACCCTCTAGTCTGGCACCACTATCCTGTATGGACTCCACGGAATCAATGAATTATATCTATATTTTACTTGGGCTGATTGATTACATAAGTCAGTTTGGAATTTGTATTTTATTTTTCATTACCGATGACTGGCCTAATTCTTCATATGGACTAATGGAGTCTTCACAATATGTCTGAATTAAATTTATCTTATTGTCTCAGCTTCATTTCACCAATTTGTTGAGCACTCCTGATATTTGTTACGATCATTTTCTTTATTTTGTTGCCTTTCCAGATTTTCTGTTACCATCCGCATGGCAAGTTTTCTGACTATATCTGTATATTACAAAATCCTGATTGTTTAAAATGGGTTACAGAGCATTTTTATTCGTCCCAGTGGTGATCCAAGGGGAGCTTCATTGATGTTCTCCTTTTCCATTCTAATAAATAAACTACTCAGCTTCACTCATTAGTTCTTAGCCATGTCATAATATGCCACAATCCTTTAAACATTATTAACTCATGTTTGATTATGCAGCTTTCAATGTTTTTGAAAGTCCACATACATCAACAGCAGTAATTCTTTAATTCTCTCTGTGAGAGTCATTTTAGAGCGTCATATGAGTCATACAGCATGGAAACACGCTCACCCAATGCGTCCATGCCAAACAATAGTCCCTTCAATGCTAGTCCCTTCTGCCCATTTTGGCCCTATTCTCTAAACCATCCTATCCATGTACCTGCTCCATATGTCTTTTAAACATTGTTCATAGTAATCTAATCTGTTTCCTCGCACTCTCTCACGCAACTTATTTTGCAGCTCGCCTCGCACATATACACTATTAGTTATCTGCCTGGGAAAAGCTGCCCCTTGGGGTCATAGAACATAGAATATACAGTGCAGGAGTTAGGACATTCGGCCCTTTGAGCCTAGCACCACAATTCAAATATGATACGGCCTTATCATCTAAAATCTCGTCCCCCGTTCCTGCTTTCTTCCATAACCATTGATTATTTCAGCTCCTCCCAAGAGGCAAAAATTCAAGGGTCCCCTGTCCACAACTCTAGCAGTGGACTTTTTCCCGCCGCCCGACGTGCGAGGGACGACTCTCCGCGCTCGCCATCATGGTCCGGCCACATGTTTCGCTTCAACCGGTGATCCTCTGGGCATCTCCTTCATGGTCAGAGGAGTTTCACACACATCTCCCCTCTCAGTCATGGTCGCCTGTCTCTCAAGTTTAAAGACCCACCACTGCCTCTCTTATGTTGAAAATTTTCTGCGACTTCGCATCGGAGATCATTCGATAATCCCACTTGTTCATCTCGTAGGTGCAGTTGTAGTGAGTGGTCGCCCATGTAGTTATAGGTAAGTCCGTAGGGATAGAGATTTGGTTAAACGCCTTGGCTAGACGGTATTTTCATTGGCTCATTGTGCGCAAAAAAAGTAAGCAGGGGTTTTCAGAACCCAAGGATAAGGTAATGTCTAAATGCCAACCCCCCTTACCGGCCAAAACCTCTCACGCTGTGTTTCTATGGCTTATTAAAAGTTGTCTGGCTTCTTAAAAGTTGCCTCCACTCCTTCCCTTCACCCCCCCCCCTTCTCTAGTGGCTCCCCCCCGATTTTGCCTGACCCCACCTTTTGCGATGTGTGTCGTGTGTGTTCACTCTGTCAGTCACCGTTCCAGTTCCCCGTTTCTCAGGCAAACTTGACTTGTGGTCTGCCAGTCCGCTGCAAAATCGCCTAAGTGGACAGGCTCTTAACTCTCTCTTGAAAATAAAGAGATCTTCATTTAATTTTTTCCCCATTCACATTATAAAAATGTCTCTTGTTATTGCATTCCCTTATCATGGCGTAAATGGACTGCGGCATTCAGACCCTGCATTTCCCCTCACGATTCCCCGATTCCCCCTAATGCCTACTCACAAACCCTCAATAGTTATCAAATACAATTATGCTTAAGAAAACTTTGCTGATCTTTATAATTTAATCCGTTTATTTTTTGGAAATGTCGATTACTTCTTGCTTGGATTTTGGCCTCTCGAAAGGGTTCCGTTACACCTGTTGTCAGGCCAAGAGTTGCTGAGTGCAGCCCATCTGTTTACTATTTATGCAAGAGGTTTAAATTGTAAAATATTCCCAAACCTCTGTCTCAATTCAAATTAAAGAGATTTGGAAAATTGTGGTCAAGTCTCTGCACTTTCCATCTTTCTTTCACAACAGCTCAGCAATCAAACACTGCGACTTAAGTTGTGCCAACTCTTAATATGCTTCCATTATTTTTGCTTTTTCCGATTTATTACCGCTTCATGCTTTATACTTGCATTTCCCCAGCATTTTTTTCTGCCGCGAGTTATCCCGGTGTTACCATGATTCGAACTCGGAGAATTACTCGGTTAATAAGCGTTCGTAGGTACTCGGGGCTCTCGTGGACATTTTTCACAGTGCTGAAAAAACTTCTCGTCCCCCGTTACGCACGCATTCCGGTACCTGCCGTTAGCGTTCCAGCCGCTACGAGACATTCACGAGCATCTGACGTACATGCCGCTCGTACTCTCGTTTCTTTTTTCCTCTTCCTTTTCTCTCCTCACGTCTCCCTACCATCGAGTTTGATCTTTTTTTAAACTCCGGCGAGAAGTCTTGAAATTGTTATTTAAAAACCTCGTTAAAGTAGGGACGGCGCCCTTCAAGAACTTCCTTCAGGAACATTAGGAAGACTCCTCCCTTGCCCTCCACAGCCGTCGAGGACCGGGTTCGATCCTGACCTCACGGTGTCTGTGTGGAATTTCATCACGACCACCCCCCTGGTGACCATGGAATACTATCTCTGCTATG